>CM037631.1:49267154-49494654 GCA_015227895.2 Colaptes auratus
AGCAGTATAGGCCCAGCTAACATCTAAACCTATAATTTTATTGTGTCAGAAGTGAGTGCAGATTAATTGCAATAAATGCAGTTTTCAGGTGGCTATTGCTGTCTGGTTTGTGGGTGCCTCTGCACAGTATGTGAAACAATCCTAATACTATTTAAGTTAAAAAATTATTTGAGCTTCTCATTACTAGACAGTTGTTTTAAGCTTACTTAGAAAACAGTCATTTAACACCGGGCTAGATAAAGGTGCTCTATTGAATTTCCTGTAAAACTCACAGAAGAAAGGCACTGAGTTTCTATAAAATTGATGTAAGGGACAAATGCAAGCTTGAATCTTAAAGTTTTGAAGAATTATTGAGGGAAGGAGAGTGGGTTTTTTAAGAGGATTGTTTCAGCTGTTTCTTACAAAAAGTATGTGAAACAGTTTGGACTCACATTTTGGGGGTTTACCAGTCATGATTACCTTTTTTATCCAACCCCCATCCTCCCACACCCCCCAAGAGTTGGTATTTATTTGGTAAAAACAAGTGAAAAGAACTTGCTCAGTGTGGTGGGTGAGAAATTCCCTCCCCACACAAAGAAAGAAACCACAGCTAGCTCAGTCGGAAAGGAGATGAAAGCTCTATTTACAGGCATAAATGGAATGCAATGAATATGTACACAAATATACAATATTACGATATATACAGAAATACAAACCAATGAAACAATGCAGAAAACCTTTCCCTCCAGCGCCAGGGGTGCCCTGAACCCCCCTTCTCTCCCTCCCTACCTCCCTTTTTCCCAAAAAGGGTTAGAGAGGAAGGAGAGAAGTCAATTAGGGAAAATTCTGTTAGCTAAAAAGCACATGCAAGAATTAGCTTTCTTATCTGGTTAGCTGTTAACTCAAGGCCGTTCCTGCTTCAGAAAGAGAGAAGCCGTCCCAGCCCAGGACAGAGAAGCACAGACTGCACCCAGCCTGACCCAGACCGGACCAGACTGAACTAACAGAACCCAACTTAAAATTGCATTCTACAATCTATCAATGAAATTAGTTTAGACTATCTTGGTTTTGTTTAAATATCAAAAACATTCAGCCAGAGTGTTCAGCAACTGTCTCTTTCTTAAAGACACCAGCCTCAACCGTCACACTCAGAAAGCTCAGGACATACATGAGACAAGGTCGGAAGAGAAAATATATGACTGGATCCTCTATTTTTGAGCTCTACAAACCTTTTGTGAATCCTCACCTTCCTAAAAGCACTGTATCATATTTGTCCTATCATCTAAAGATATCTCCAAGAAAATGTAAATATCTTTTCTAAAAGATATTTTGAATATGAGGTGTGAAAATTATATTTTTCATTACAGGGTTAATGGCTGGCTATATCTCAGTAAACCCATATATTTAGTTCTAATATTTGTAAATGTTTCCATAAACATACACTGCATTCATACTGAAAATAAATACCTCTTATTCCAGTATATAAAGGGTGAAATTTATCTAATTGTAGCTGTCTGAAAATTAGGTGTCTAATTTAAACTCATAGCCTAAAATCTTTACCAGTTTGAAATGAGAAAGAAATCCAACATTTATTTGTATTTTACACCATCTAGCTATTTCAGCAAAGTCTTTGGAGAGAGGCGCTCCTATCTCTCAGTCAAGAGGTTGGGGGGGTTTTGTTACACCCAAGACAACATAATTGAGTATGTGACTGCAAAGAGTTCATGTCAGTACACTTACATCAAGTTATGGACTTGGAGTCAGTATAAATTAGCAGTTGTGATGAGGTGAGAAAGTTTCCACACACACAAAGAAACCACAGCTAGCTCAGTCGGAAAAGCAGATGAAAGCTATATTTACAGGCATAAATGGAATGCAATGAATATGTACACAAGATACAATATTTACAATAATACAGAAATACACCAGCAATGAACGTAATGCAGAAAAGCTTTTTCCCCTCCAGCCAGCCAGGGGGGTTCCCTGAACCCCCTCTCTCCCTCCCTACCTCCCCTTTTTTCCCAAAAAGTGTTAGAGAGAGAGAGAGAAAGGCAATTAAGGAGAAAAATTCTGTTAGCTCAAAGCATATGCAATAATTAGTTTTCTTATCTAGTTAGCTTTGTTAATTCAAGGTCGCTCCTGTCTGGCCAAAGCTGTTGCTTCAGAGAGAGAGAAGCCGACCAGCCACACGAACAGAGGGAAAGGTACAGAATGAACACAGCCAAACCCAGACAGAACTGACAAACTTAACCTACACCATGAAATTAGTTTGGACTATCTTGTGTGTCATTAAATAACAAAAACATTCAGCCAGAGTGTCAGCAACTGTCTCTTTCTTAAAGGCACAGCCTAAACCGGTCACAGCAGTCACTGCTTTAAATTAAGAGTACAATATTATTTCATTAACAGCCTTGTCTGCCACAAACCACTCGGCAAACGTTTGAAGGATAAACCTGCTTAAACCTTGAGATTTCTAACAGATCAATAAAATATCCCCATTTCTCTTTGCAACCTTTTGTTATGCAATTTCCTAAGTGATTACTTACTATAAGGGTAAAAAAGCAACTTGTACTGAGAGACAAATCAAATTAAAATACAATGTTCACAGAATAAAAGATAAAATCAATGACTCCACTTTATTAGTTGCATCTGCAGAATTGATTATCAGGAGTGTACGGGTGTTTGTTTGTTTTCAGGTTTTTGCCTTGTGTCTTTTTTTTTGCACATGATAGGGGAATGTTCAATTTAATTGATACAGAATATATGTTCCTCGTGTATGTATGAACCATTCCTAACCTTTTCTAACTTAAATATAATTTAGTTTAAAACTAGTATTTCTACCTGCAATTTCTTTTTTCCCTTTTTTTCTTAATTCATTGCTTGTTTATAGAGAGAATATTAATTCAAGTAGTTAAAAATTTTCATTTTTCAGTTAAAAATTACATACTTATTTTAAAAGAGAGAAAGAAAGAGAGAAAGAGAGAAAGAGAGAAAGAGAGAAAGAAAGAGATAGAGAGTAAGAGAAGAAAACATAGAAAAGAAAGAAAGCCAAAGAAGAAAAGACAGAAAGAAAGAAGAAAGAAAGAAAGAGAAAGAAAGAATTTATTGTGTTGTCCCAATTTTAGTTATGAGTGATAGAAATTAAAAATAATTTAGATGAGATTCTAGTCTTGTTTGCAAGGATTGAAATGAAATATAATTTTAAACTTTTTTTCCAGAATGACATTCTCAGTAATACAATTATAGGATTAAATACAATCTCAATCTGTACAATGCTCATTTATACAATTAAATATCATTCTTCTTTTTAACAATAAAATATTATTTTTGTCTCTTCAAACAATAGATGCAGGAATATACTTTAGCACTCAAGTGTACAGTGGTAACAAAGTTCTTTCACACTGTAACACTCTCTCATTTCCTAAAAGATTGTGTTATGTAAAATGTTTATTCAGAATTGGAAAAACTCCATGTACCATGTTTAGAAGCATGCTGTGTCAGAAAAAAACTGTGTGACACCCTACCTTAAATTCAACAATATGCGCAATCAAGTCCCAGCTCCTAGGGATATTGCCTAACTCTATTTAATTTATTAGCAGAGAGTAGTCTTTGAATTTAAAGTAGTCTATGACTAAAATACTATATACATAATTTATTCACTAAAAAAGTAAAAGAATCTAATGCATTCCTTGTCAGCTCTGAAGTTTTCAAAGTCAGAAGCCTTTTTCTTCCCTCTTTCCTTTCTGCCTTTCCTCCTAACCCCCACCCTCCCAACTCTCTTTGAAATGAATAGTTGAAACGAGATAAGGATTCTTTTCCCTCTACTGGGATCAGATTTGCCCTGAAATGCCAGGAACTTGTAAAATATTTTAAATCTGTGGAGGCTAAATCCATAAAGTTATAAAAAAGAAAGTATTACCCAAAATCAGAGGGTTGAGTGATGCCAGGATGTGGGGTTGAAAGTTGGAATCTGCTGGGGATTCTGTCATACGCTTGCTATGTGAACCTGAGTAATTGCAGTCATATCTCTTTATGTGGTGCTTTCACTGTATAACTAAGTGCAGTTGGTTGTACATCAACTTACCATTTACATCAACTTGTCCTATCTTACTGCATGTAAAACTATTGTGACAAATGCATCAGTCCCCTTAACAAAACTAGAAATATTTTGTGCAGCTCCAAACGAGGTAAAGGATTTACCTGTAGTTGGGCCAAGAAGTCCTCTAGAAATCTACAAAGAACAATACGACTCTGTGAACAGTAATACTATGAGCTTGGATCACTGAACAAGATATTAACACCAGAAAAGTGGGTGCATATGTTTCCTATTGTATACAATTTGAGCCAAATACTCATCCATAAATATGATAGTCTAGGGAGCCTTGTTTGACCTAGGCAGTGATCACAACTTGAGCTGGAACACCTCTCAAGATTGCTCCTGGAGACAGAGAAACATTAACCAATGAAGATTATCAGATAAGCCTAATTTGAATTCTCCCTGAATTCATCCCAGGCAATTCACGCCCACCAGGTGATTCCCACTTGAGCAGAGATACCTATCAAATTTTGAGATTCCTTACCAGAGACAAAGAGATTCTTGCTCATTCAAAGCAGAGAAACACCCTTATTAATAACAGAGCCTTGGTAAGTGACTGATAACATGCCAAATCAATATTAATGAAACCCAGGTAGCTAATTCCACTAGACATAAAAGATTGACCAAGTCTAAGTCTGAATCCAACCATTTCCACACTCTATTATGAGAAGGAGTTCAGAAGGAAGACAGTCCATTTGCACCTCATGACTCAACAAGAGGTTTCCTTACCCTTTGTGATAATTACATTCTATGTAAACTGATCAAGTCTGAGACTAAGTTTGAACATAACCACACCTCTTCTAAACAATTCATTGGCTGTTCATACTGTCCATCCAATCTGAAACAATATCTACAATTTGTAAGTGAAGTTCATAGTCCATTCCGGCTATCCTCAGGTGTAGATGATTCAGAAGTCCAAGAAACAAGAAAAATGGAAAACAGTTGTCTCTTCGCAGTTGAAGCGAAGAAAAGGGAAACAGGGAAACAGGGACTCTCAGTTGACTCAGCGCTCTCAGAGTTCTCAGGGTTCGTGCACCATGGATTCCTCATGGATTCTTCCTGTGGGCGCAGTGTAGCTGTACAACACTCAAATTAAACTCTTTCAGCTAAAGTTAGATTTCTTGTGGAATACACTGAATCTCACCATTCTCTTGCATTACCCAACAAGTGTGACCCGGACCTTCAGCTGAAACCACCCCTCGGACAGGTTTAGCCTCTCCTGAGGGAGAAAACACCCAAACAGGTTTACCTAACAGATTCTTTTCTCTAACAACAGGAACTCTATCACCTTCTACTTTCTGTAGCAGATCTGAGTGTGCCAGTCCAGCTCATTCACTGAACCTCTAATATTTACCTGCCAGGTTGCTCGTGCTAAATGTTTTTCCAGTTTTTCAGAGATCCACCCCCCATGGCTTTGAGAGTGGTCTTCAACAAACCGTTGTAGCGTTCAATCTTCCTGCAGCTGGTGCATAGTAGGGAAAGTGGAATATCCACTCAATGCCGTGCTCTTTGGCCCAGCTCTTTACAAGGTTGTTCTTGAAATGAGTTCCGTTGTCTGACTCAATCCTCTCTGGAGTTCCGTGTCTCCACAGGATTTGTCTCTCCAGACCAAGAATGGTGTTGCGTGCAGTTGCATGTGGAACTGGATAAGTTTCCAACCATCCAGTGTTTGCCTCTACCATAGTGAGCACATACTGCTTACCAGAACGAGAACGTGGTAGAGTGATGTAGTCAATCTGCCAAGCTTCACCATACTTGTACTTGGACCATCTGTCACCATACCATAAGGGCTTAAGTCGCTTTGTCTGCTTAATAGCAGCACAAATGTCACAGTCATGGATGACTTGTGTGATAGCATCCATGGAAATGTCTATGGATCTGTCACGTGCCCACTGGTAGCTTGCATCTCTGCCTTGAAGTCCTGATGAATTGTGAGCCCACCGAGCTAAGAATATCTCACCTCGGTGTTTCCAGTCGAGATCAAGATCGGAGTCCATGTCTACTTGAGAAACTCTTGCAGCTAGATCTGCCTGATGGTTGTGTTGCTGTTCCTCAGTAGCTTTGCTCTTAGGATGTGAGCATCAATGTGTCTCACCTTCACTGGAATTCTCTCGATTCGATCAGCAATGTCCTGCCACAGGTCAGCTGCCCATATGGGCTTTCCTTTTCTCTGCCAACCACTCTTCTTGGAGTTCTTTAGCCAACCCCACAGAGCATTGGCTACCATCCATGAGTCAGTGTAGAGATAAAGCTTTGGCCACCTCTCATGTTCAGCTACGTCAAGAGCTAGCTGGACAGCTTTTACCTCTGCAAACTGACTGGATTCTCCTTCTCCATCCTTTGCCTCTGCAACTCGGCGTGTGGACTCCACACTGCAGACTTCCACCTTCGCTTGTTCCCGACAAGATGACAGGAACCGTCTGTGAACAAAGCATATTGCTTTTCATCATCAGAAAGGTCATTGTAAGGAGGAGCTTCCTCAGCACGAGTTACTCTCTCCTCTGGAGGTTTAGTACAGCTGGTACCTTCAGGCCAACTTGAGATCACCTCCACCAGACCAGGTCTTTCAAGATTTCCCATTCGAGCTCTCTGTGTTATCAGAGCCATCCACTTAGACCAGGTGGAATCTGTTGCATGATGTGGTGTGGAACCTTTGCCTTTGAACATCCAATTCAAAACTGGTAATCTGGGAGCCAAGAGAAGTTGTGATTCAGTTCCAATCACTTCAGAAGCTGCTTTTACTCCTTCATAGGCAGCTAGAATCTCTTTCTCTGTTGGAGTATAATTAGCCTCTGACCTCTGTAACCTCGACTCCAGAAACCAAGAGGTCGTCCACGTGTCTCACCTGGAGCTCTTTGCCACAAGCACCAGGTTGGACCATTGTCACTTGCAGCCGTGTACAAAATGTTCTTAATGTCTGGACCATCTCGGACAGGTCCCAGACCCATTGCTTGAACCACCTCTTGCTTTATCTGGTCAAAAGCTGCTTGTTGTTCAGGTCCCCAGTGGAAATTGTTTCTCTTTCGAGTCACATCATACACAGGTTTCACAATCTGACTATCCAGGAATGTGCAGTCTCCAAAATCCCACTATCCCCAAGAAACGTAGAGTTTCTTGCTTGTTCATGGGATTTGCCATGGTAGAGACTCTATTTACCACATCGACTGGAATGTGTCGGCGTCCATCCTGCCACCGCACTCCCAGAAACTGGATCTCTCTCATAGGTCCTTTCACCTTGTCTCGCTTGATGGCAAAACCTGCGCTCAGAAGAATGTCAATGACTTTGTTACCTTTCTCGAAGACTTCCTCAGCAGTTTTACCCCAGACGATGATATTGTCGATGAACTGGATGTGTTCTGGAGCACCACCTTTCTCCAGAGCCTCGTGGATCACTGCATGACAGATGCTGGAGCTGTGGATCCAGCCCATTGGCAATCTGTTGAAAGTGTACTGGATTCCTCTCCAGGTGAAAGCAAACTGAGGCCTGCATTCCTCTGCTATGGGAATAGAGAAGAAGGCATTAGCAATGTCTATGGTAGCATGCCATTTGGCCTCTTTGGATTCCAGCTCATACTGGAGTTCCATCATGTCTGGTACTGCTGCACTCATAGGTGGAGTTACTTCATTCAGGGCTCGGTAGTCGACCGTCAGACGCCAGTCTCCATTCTGCTTTCGCACAGGCCACACTGGACTGTTCAAGAGAATGAGTTTTGCTGATGACTTTCTGACTCTCCAGTGGCAAATCAGATTCTGAATGGGCAACAAAGAGTCACGGTTGGTTCTGTATTGTCTATGATGCACAGTCTGAGAAGCAACTGGCAATTTAATGTCCTCAATCTTGTGTTGTCCCACAACTGCAGATTCATCAGAAAGCTCAGGTCTAACAGACAGCTTCAGTTTTTGTCCATCAACTTCTACAGATGCTACTCCAAAAGCCCATTTGTAACCTTTAGGGTCTTTGAAACGCCCTTCTCTCAGAAAATCAATTCCCAGAATACAAGGTGCGTCAGGTCCGGTCACAACTGTATGCTTCCTCCACTGTTTACCAGTTAAACTTATATCAACCTCCACCTTAGTTGAGATCCACCAGTGACTCCCAGAATAGTTATAGCTTCTGATCCCTGATAATTTGATGGCATTATGGTGCACTGAGCCCCTGTGTCAACCAAGGCCCTGTACTTCTGAAATTGTGAAGTGCCAGGCCACTGGATGTACACATCCCAATAGATTCTCTTCTCTCTGTTACCCTCTCCTCCCCCTGGCGGGAGGCAGGGCACCCCTAGTTATGGGGAACATGCCCACATGTGCAATGAGCACAGTGTGCAGTGTTAGAACTGGAGCCACTGCTGGAGCTATTAGAGTTGTCCTGGGGAACTGTAGAAGTAACAGCTACCCTTCTGATATTGCTACCTTGGGCTCTGCCACTTTGCAGTTCCCTCAGTCTCCTGAACAGATTAGCAGTTGGTTGACCATCTCATCTGTTCATGTTCTCACCAAACTGATCACGCAGAGTTATCCAAATACTCCCACGTGACTGCCTTGGTGGTCGGTTTTGGTTGGATCTGTTTTGGAATGACCTATTTTGGAATGACATCCTTGGAGGACGTCTATTCCTCACAGAGGAAACTTGTATCCATCTGGAGGAGGAATTGGAATTATCTCCCTGTGTCAATTGGGAGATGGTACTTTTAAATTCATCCTTCAGCTCTTTCATGCAATTCTCAATTTTTCTAGACAGAGTTTCAATGGCTGAAACCAAAGAAACACGTGTCATGCTATCCTCCAATTGTCTCATTTGATCAGTGAATTGGCCAACCGTAGGAGAAGCTCCACCATAATTTCTTGCCACAATCCTGCTTGCCAGAATATTTGCATAGTTAGGAGGAGCAAGTTTGATGATCTTCTTAGCAAGACCAGTTCCTACAGGAATTTCATCAGGATTCAGAGTCTCATGGCCACCATAGAGTACCTCTCTAACAGCAAATTCTCTCAGACGCTTAATTCCTTCCTCTATGGTAGTCCAGGGCTTAGGATTCCATGGAAGATCATCTCGGGAAGGATATCTCATGAGAGTTGCCATTAAAAGGCGTATCCACAGAGTAACCTTACCGAGAGTCCTGCCTAGATGTCTATCTATTCCATTATCCTTTGAGAGAGTCCTAGTTGAGCTGCTGACTTGTCTCCAACCATTAGAGCTGGAGCACCTGTATCGTAACATCTACCAAGCCAAGCTAGGATTGGCTCCTTATCTGCTCTGATGTAATCTTTACACACATTCCTTAGCTCTTCTCTTGGGGAAGAACAGTCCAGAATATCATCTGTCTCCTCCTCTTCCTCCTCTTCCTGAACTTGTTGCCCCATTAATCTTATTGTCACTCTCCTAAGAATCTATTTAAGGTCAGGAGTACCACCTCTAGTTGTTCTGCTGTCAGCAATTTGCCCTGCATCTCCATCCAGTGATGTTCTCAATAACTCAGCTATATCTTTAAGACAAATCTTCTCCTCTTCCTCAGCAGGGTCTCTTTCAGCAGAAGTTCCCTCACCAGCATCAGCTTCTGAGTCAGCTTTGGTCTTTCCACCTCTCCTCTTTAAAACAGCTACCTGCTTAACTGGAGCTGTGTTTGAATTTACAGCTGGCTTAACAGAAGCTGACAGGTTTTGAGATGGATCAGCTGCTGTGGAGGACACTTCCGGTCCTGCTGAAGAAGAAGGAGGAAATGGCTTTGCCGCATTAATGGCTGCCGAGGACGTGGGAGCCGCCATGCTAGGAGCTGCCGCTGCCGCTGGCTGATTGCCAGAACCACCAACAGCACTGGGGAAATGGGGCAAGGGTCAGGTGTAGACCAGCCCCAGGAAACATGGGAGCAACAAGGTTACCCAGGGATATACCCTCGGAGAGTCCTCTGGGGTTACAGTTAGCATATTGGAGGCACAATACACAGGATAAGGATAAGGCAAACAGGATAATAGAGGAAGGGCCTAGAGAGAAAAGTAGATTGCGGGAGAGATCTTAAGGGTTGTTTTTAGAAGCTTGTGAAACCACTTTATAAAAGTGGGACCCCAAGAAGAAATGTTAAAATGTTCAGTAGGTCCAGGAGCTTGAACGTAGGGTCAGCTGCGGGATGCCCTGGCCACCAGCTGGCAGCAGGGTTGGCGCGGGACAAGGCAGAGCTGAGCCACAGCCTGGCACGGCTGGAGAAGGAACGGGAGTGCGGCTGCAACCGTGGCCGCACCCGGCCGTTGCTACAGGAGTTGGATCGGCTCCGGGTGGGCCTGGAGCAGGGCCGCGGCTGTGACGCTGTGGAGGGCAGGCAGGGGCTGCGCGTAGAGCAGCTGGGGTTGCAAGGCCAGTATCAGTGTTTGCACCAGCACCTGCGGTAGTGTGGCGGGCGAGGCGCTGGCACAGACGCAGGCGAAGCAGGAGCTGTTGCGGGGAGAGCTACAGTGGCTGAGCCGTGCCCACCAGGGACTGACAAAGGATCAGGCCCGGGAGGTGGCCAGGCTCAGGTCGCAGAAGGAGGGTTACTTGTGTTACCAAGGTTCCTAGAGGGAGTGGGGAGAGCGAGTTTTAGGGACAAAGGGGGAAAGGTTTGAAGTCCCGGTAGCTAAGGATGTTAAATTGGAGACTGAAGCTAGAATTGGGCTAGGGTAGAGATAGTTCAATTGGACATAAGGGTAGTTCTGGAAAAACATTAAGGATGAGGCAGAGATTAATCCAGAAGTCTGGGCTGTGAAGTGAAGAAAATAGCGGGGGGTTAGGTGTAGATAACCTGTTGATCTCGGGAGAAAGGGCAATTGGGGTTAGAAGGAGGGGGGATTGTGTCTCTTCAAGCCCCAAGGCAAGGATTGTTGGGATATTGTGGATTGTGGATAGTCAGTTGGGGTTTTTTTTCAGAAGAATTTGTGGGTGTGATGTATGGAGTAATAATTCGTGTCAATCAGGTGATGCATAGAATCCAGGTCGTTCGGCGAGTTTTGCTTGGGTAGGGGTCCTGGCTACGGGGTCCCGGAATTTCTCTGTGCGTGGGGGTTCCAGGATTCTGGGTGGTAGTCAGGTGGTCTTCACAGCCCTGGAGAATTCGGGCTGTGAGGGGCAGCGTTGTTTGTACGGTCTAGGGGCTGCGGAGACTGGTCGTCCGTAGGGATCGGGCGAACAGCGCTGCATCCCGGTGTCCGGTGTCCCGGTGGTGAGCGACCCGGTTGGGAGTTTTTGGTATCCTGCGGTCCGGTTTCTAGAGGGGCCTGGGCCGTGGGGGCCCGCGTCGCGGTGGCATTCTCGGGTTTGACGTCCCGGTTTCGGGTGCTCCGGCGGTGGGGACCCGGTTCCGGAGTTTTTCCTATCCTGCGGTCGGTTCCTTGTGGGGCTTGAACTGCGGGGGCCCATGGCGCGGTTACGCTCGCGGTTTTGACGTCCCGGTTTCTAGGGGGGGACCTCAGTTTGAGGGACCTGATTCGGGAAGGTTTTTTTCCCGTGGTTTCAGGCTTCCGCAGGAGGGCAGGGACCTGGGCTGCAGCGTGTGAGGGTTTTTTTTTTCGGTTTGACTTTGCCCATCCTATAGGCAAACCTTTATTGCACTATATTCAATTTATTGTCCAATATTCTTTGGGAAATGAAATATCAGAAAAAGTGTGAAAGAAACTGGTATAAAGGGCTGAGGCTTGATAGGAGCTGATCACTCCTTAAACTGAAGAATGTACTGTTTTCTCTTTATCTGGGGTTTGTCATGTTTCCTCTGAACTTTTTGTGACCTGCCTTCACCCTTGATTTAATGGTGACAGCAATTTCTCTATTTGACCAGGTTTTTATGTCTCATTTGTTTTACTTTCATTTATCTTTATGTGGTACTATAATAGTTTTATATAGTTAGCAGTAATAAGCTGTTATTCTATGCAGAATAAGACAATTATGATTTTAACAGACATACCTGGTACAACAGCAGGGGTCTTTGAAAATGCAGAGATGCAGAAAGTAGCATAAAGAGGTTCCTGCATGGAAGGATTAGAGATTTGGCACAGGATTTGACCACAAACTGTGACTAATTCACTAACTGTCAGTTAAATAAATGCAGACCTGGATGTGGGCAAAACTCAGTTCTGAGTGGTAAAGGAAGTGAAAGAATAGCATCTATCACACATAAAAGACATCTTTTATAGCACATTTAAATGTGACAAGGAGTGCAGATGAGTGGAGAATGAATGTAAATGTGTGGTAAAAAAATGTACATAAAAAGACTCCAAAAGTGTCTCCTGTGGTGAGGAAGAAGAAAAAGACATGGACATCATACGAACAACTCCAGATACTGAAACTCTTTGTAACATGCTCCACACCCACACTCCACCACCAGAATGAAACATGAGGTGCTAGAGGACCACAGAAAGGTTTAGCATCAGACCAAGAAATAGGATATAAAAACAATTGTGTGTGTGTTACGGTTTTAATTGTATTAGTATTAGTAAGGCTTTTTCTGTATAGAAGTATTCCAACTATGATATTATTCTATTTCCCATAAAAATTAATTCTATTACTAGTAATGACCCAAACTAGATTGTTAAGATTTCAGTTGTACTGGTCTTTATATATTGCATTTTGTTTGGCTGAGCTGGAGTTAATTCTCCACAGAGAATCTTCCTAATGCTGTGTTTTGCAGAGTTGTAGCTGGGTTTTGATAATACACAAGTGCTTTGACTACTGCTGAACAGTCAGGCTGTACTTTTCCAACATTTCCCTGCAACCAGAGTATGCTGAGGGTTGAGTGAGATCTTGGAAGGGGACACAGCCAGGCCAGATGACCCAAACTGATCAAAGGGATGTTACATGCCACATGATGTCAGCTCAAGTATATAAACTAAGTGAAAGAAGGGAGTATGAGGACATTTACAATACAATAATACAATACAATACACCAGGTTGGAAGAGACCTTCAAGATCATCGCGTCCAACCTATCAACCAATCCAACCCACCTAAATACAATACAATACAATACAACCCACCTAAACAACTAAACCGTGGCACCAAGCACCCCATCAAGCCTCTTCTTGAACACCTCCAATGAAGGTGACTCCACCACCTCCATGGGCAGCCGATTCCAATGGGCAATCACTCTCTCTGTATAGAACTTCTTCCTAACATCCAGTCTAAACCTCCCCTGGTGCAGCCTGAGACTGTGTCCTCTTGTTCTGGTACTGGCTGCCTGGGAGAAGAGGCCAACCTCTGCCTGGCTACAACCTCCCTTCAGGTAGTTGCAGAGAGCAATAAGGTCACCCCTCAGACTCCTCTTCTCCAGGCTAAGCAACCCCAGCTCCCTCAGCCTCTCCTCATAGGGCTTGTCTTCCAAACCCCTCACCAACTTTGTTGACCTTCTCTGGACACGCTCCAGCAAGACAACATCTTTCCTAAACTGAGGGGCCCAGAACTGGACACAGGACTCAAGGTGCGGCCTAACCAGTGCAGTGTACAGGGGCAGAATCACCTCCCTGCTCCTGCTGGCCACACTGTTTCTGATGCAGGCTAGGATGCCATTGGCCTTCTTGGCTGCCTGGGCACACTGCAGGCTCATGTTCAGCCTACCATCAACCAGCACCCCCAGGTCCCTCTCTGCCTGGCTGCTCTCCAGCCATTCTGACCCCAGCCTGTAGCACGGCATGGGGTTGCTGTGGCCAATGTGCAGAACCTGGCACTTGGATGTGTTCAATCTCATGCTGTTGGATTCTGCCCATCTGTCCAGCCTGTTGAGGTCCCTCTGCAAAGCCTCTCTACCCTCCAGCAGATCAGCTACTGCCCCCAGCTTGGTGTAGTCCGCAAATTTACTGATGATGGACTCAATGCCCTCATCCTGATCATCAATAAAGACGTTGAAGAGCATGGGGCCCAGCACTGATCCCTGGGGGACACCACTAGTGACTGGCTGCCACCTGCATGTGGCACCATTCACCACCGCTCTCTGGGCTCGGCCCTCCATACAGTTCCTAACCCAACTCAGTGTGCTCCTGTCCAAGCCATGGGCTGCCAGCTTGGCCAGGAGTTTGCTGTGGGGGACAGTGTCAAAGGCCTTGCTGAGGTCCAGGTAGACTACATCCACAGGCCTCCCTACATCCACCAGGCGGGTCACCTGATCATCGAAGGAGATCAGGTTGGTCAGGCAGGACCTGCCCTTCCTAAAGCCATGCTGGCTAGGCCTGATCCCTTGGCCATCCAGGAAGTGCTGTGTGATTGCACTCAAGATGACCTGTTCCATAATCTTGCCTGGCACTGAGGTCAGGCTGACAGGCCTATAATTCCCTGGGTCATCCAACCGGCCCTTCTTGTGGATGGGCACCACGTTGGCCAGCTTCCAGTCTTCTGGGACCTCTCCAGTGAGCCAGGACTGCTGAAAAATGATGGAGAGCAGCTTGACCAGCTCATCTGCCAGCTCTCTCAGCACCCTAGGATGGATCCCATCCAGTCCCATGGCCTTGTGGGGGTCCAAGCAGCTCAGAAGATCTCTAACTGCCTCCTGGAGCAGTGGGAAACCCTGCAGCTCCCTGGCTCCTTCTGCCAGCTCTGCAGGCCAGCTGTCTGGAAGATGTTCTGCCATGCTAGTATAAATTGAGGCAAAGAAGGCGTTAAGTACCTCTGCCTTTTCCTCATCCTTTGTTACAACGTTCCCCTCCATGTCAACCAAGGAGTGGAGGTTGTCCTTGTCCTTCTTCTTGCTATTGATGTATTTATAGAAGGACTTTTTGTTGTCCTTCACAGCAGAGGCCAGTCTAAGTTCTAAATGGGCTTTTGCCTCCCTAATTTTCTTCTTGCATGTCCTAGCAACACCCCTAAACATTCTGTAGTTTGCCTCCCCTTTCCTCCATAGATGGTACACCCTCTTTTTTTCCCTTAGTTCTATTAAGAGTTCATTACCCATCCAGGCTGGCCGTCTGCCCCGGTGGCTCATCTTCCAGGACACTGGCACAGCCTGTTCCTGCACCTTCAAGAGTTCTTCCTTGAAGCAGCTGCAGCTCTCCTGGACCCCTTTATTTTTAAGGGCTGTATTTATTTATGGACCCCTGGACCCCTTTATTTTTAAGGGATGTATTTATTTATGGCACCTGTTCTCTGGAACAACCACTATGCATATTGTAGCCCTGACCCAACATTATCTGCTGATGGGACGTAGAGAATAACATCTTTGTTAGTTTTTGCTTCCACACACAGCTTTTGCTTTTACTTTCCATTATTAAAATTGCTTCTATCTTATTACTGGCATTTTGTTATATTTTTCCCTCTGCCCTATCCATCTAAGAAGGGGATTGATAGAGTGGCTTGGCTGGGCATTTGGCCCCCAGCAAAGGCCAAACCACCACATATATATACTTATATGCATATATATATATATATATATATATATATGTATGTATATGCACTTCTCTCTCTCTATATATATATATATATGCATATAGTATATACATGTGCATGTACATATATGACATGTTTCCTCTCTGACTAGAGGAAAGATTTTGAGTATAACACCATAAATTCACAGAGAAAATGTACATAGAACATTTTGTTTTAGGGAAGGTTATTTCATCAGTTTTTCTTCTGATGCACACATGAAAATAGACATTACTTCTCTTACATTTTTATTAGTTTATCCATGGAATATGTCTGAAAAGTGAAAAGAAAGGCCTACTCTTTAATGTTTGACATCAATTTTACGTTGCTTTTAAAGTTTGTACAAAATCCTCCCTGTTTGATATTTACATATGTTGATTGGCATTTACATGGTTATGGAATCTATCTGTCCTATGATTTACATGATCATATATAGGTTATCATGTTTTATTTACCCCTGCTGTGAGACATAATATCTCTGAGATTCTCCCCTTCTTTTTTTTTTAATACAATATTCTTCCTCAAATGTTTCATCTTTCATTGACCAAATAGCCTTTCTACCATGGAATGACTGAGGAAAAATTCTCGGTATACAATGACAAACCTTACAGCTTCCAGATTCTCGTATGCTGTACACTTATCTGCAAAGGCAGTTTCAAATATCCTTTTCTCACTGTTTGGGGCATAAATTCCAACATTTTGCTTTAAAATACTTAACATGATATAGAGTGGTGTTATATTTGTCCTTTTCACAGTGATACCACATTGGCTGTTTACTTATTAACAATTAACATGTCCCAAGATTTTTACACATTGGCATTTGCACTTCTTGACTTTATAGCTTACAGCTAAAGATTCAGAAAAATAATTTCTTATATGAAGAGTAACTTAGCTTAACAAGTATTTTTTCCTATAAAATCAGACCTAGAGTGTTCATCTGTTGAAACACATCAATTTTTGTTCCTTTATTCACTAAAATTCCCTCTTGCTTGATCTATTTCCTGAATACCATGAAATATATATATCAAGGAAAATATTGGTTCAACAATTTGGGACATTCAACAATCTGACATTTTGGATGGGTTGTGGTGCTGTTTTTTGTTTTTTTTTTTTTTTTTGTTCCTGTATTTCTCTTAGTATCATAGAGATATTGTGTCTTAGTGGCATATCACAACTCCACTGAATGGAATGGGACTGAATTGAGGAACAACCTATTATACAGTTTCTTCTAATACTCATTCCTTGAGTCCCAAGATTCATGTTACTTTTTCTTAAGATCTATGATGTAATCATAATCTTTTTGGTATGCTAAACAAATGAGTTTTGCATAGCAAATGTTCTTTAGAAATCTATTTTCTATAGTAAAATCACAGAACATAGTCTAGTAGGTAACATTTTTGTCAAATATTTTACTGAGTGCAAATTTACACTAAAGGAATATACTTACAAGTAGTATTCTATTTGCAAGTTAGCAGGGATTTTGAAAACACCTGTCTGCATAAGTTATTGATAAAAGAAAGCAGGACTTAATAATACAAGAAAGCAGGACTGCTAATAGGCATGCATTTTGCAAATTGCATGTGATTAGCTTCCACTAGTATTAACATGTAACTAATCTCAAAATGACATTTTGTTATTATAAGAAAATTACTACAGCGTAATCTGGTAGCATACATGTCATATGATATATCATTCTTGATAAATGCTATACAGGAAAATAAATTCAAATATGAGCAGGATCACACCTTTTCAGCATGAATAGTGTATATGAACATGCATATATATATTGCCTATGTAAGTTTTTTTGGTACAAAACCCCTTGGTTTGAGTTTGAAAATAAGATTACAAACTGATATTGAAACTTATAAAAGAGAATAATTTACCAGCCATATTCTTATTACAAGGATCTGTAATAGAAAGCAAATATTCTAATAAATAGTGAGTGATAAACTTGCTAATGAGATATTTTCTTCTTTTTTTTTCCCTATATATTCTTATTTATGCTTAAAAGATCAGTGATGGCTCATAGGCACCTATCCATTAGTTTTCTAGAACAGAAACAGGACAGATACAATAAGAATAGAAATTAACACTTTTAAAAGTCTTACGCTATAAACTGCTAAAATATACACAAAATTTCTAATTATTTCCTTCTGAAACTAACTCCTTCAGTTGTTATGAATGAAATTTGAGCAACAATGTTAGGGTGATAATAACACATAGGAGTAGTGAAGTCTGCTGCTCTTGATTTATAACACAGAATCCCTTTACAGTTAAATGAAAGTGCATGCTGGTTTTGTTCCATTTCTTTCCTCTGCTTTGTTAGTCAAATGTTAGGTTGATTTTTTAATTCTTCAACAGTTTTAAAAGCTTGAGTATGAGTTACATAATTTATCCAGGAGCTTTCTTCATCCTTGATCTCAATAATGATAAATTTGTTTGGAGCTTATGACATTACTAAACTGCAAAGAATAAAAACAAACAAACCCCAAAACACAAAAAAAAAACAACACACCACCAAACCCCCCCAAAACAGAACAACAACAACAAAAACCCACTTCAAAATAAGAACTTGAGACTCAAAGAGCTGTCATTTGGGACAGATGAAATAGGAAAATAATCCATTATACAACCAATTTACCTTAATTTCTCTTAGGGTATATACCATATCATACAGACTGTGGTTTACTTCAGGATGAGGATGTTCTAAAACACTATTACTGTCAAGTAGCTAATGCATCATAATTTGTTATCCCAGAATAACTTCCTCATGTCCATAACCTCACTTGGCTGTTGTATAAATTTAAGTCACATCTATCTACTTATCATTCTAATGTGAGTAAAGTTCTACAGCCTTTGGGACATATTTGAGTACTCCTGCATAACACTTCGTTCTCTGAACAAACCCATTGGTTTCACCTTAAAGGCTCTCAAAGACTTCAATGAGCTGTGAAATTAAACTCTACCCTTGTCCTCTTTTCAATTTGAATTTCATCATGGATATTTGTACAGCTGTTTTATTGTATGAATATGTGTGGAAGAGCTTTTAGCTCACCTGAATCCCTGATATTCACACATCAATGACCATATTCATAATCCCACCATATAAACATGAAATTATTAGCAGAGTTTGACAAGGCAAAGTTGAATGAAGGTTGTGCAGCACATAGTTTTAAGCTTAGAATTGTGCCCCCTGAAGGACTAATTTAATTTTTTGTGTGTGTTTGTTTATTTTAAAATTATGTGACAATCTTTGTGTCATAAGTACAGCAGAATGTCATGGTTTTGTCCTTACAAGTACCTGTTACTAATTGTAGAAATATTACCAAAATCAGTAAAGGGGAAATTTTTCCCTTCCAACTTGGGAGAGGAATGATACTTGAACAAATACAATGTAAAGTCTAGAAAATCCAGAAAGAAGTAAAGAATAGATTTGGTTGCTGAAGAAATGCCCAATTTTAAGACAGTATTATGATTTTCAAGCAACCCAGTTGATGATTCTCAGTAACAATGCTGTGTTTGAAGACCTTGAACTGGCACTGAAGCACCTTGTGATAATCACCCCATCAGCTGAGTATCTGTTTAGGTTCTAGTTAGAAGCTATGCAGAAAATAACAGGAATAGTTTCTTTCAAAAAGTACAACTCAAGCCCAGTGGCCCAGTTGTGGAGAGAGAAAAGAGGAGTTTGAAAGCATTAAAGATACTTGAAAACATGGGCAATTGAAAGCCTATATAAGAGCACAGTTTTCCTCTCTTTGTATTCTCCAACCTACATTACTTAGAACTATTCTACACAAAGTCTAACTGTACTCTGCAGATAAGGAGGATGGAAAGATTTTGGATTACAGCCAGAAAAATAGTCTTGCCATATGAATAAACAACAGCACACATGAAGTGACCCAATAAGATAAGATAATAAATCCTTTCAGCATGTCTTATATATATTAGGAACCAAATTATAGCTAATGAGAAAATAATTGCAGATCACAATTGGTCCGTAAGGAAGATAAACAAGGAGAAAATAAAGGCACATCTACAAGAAATAAATTTTTGGATCAGCTCAATGATGGGATGCTTCTTGAATTATCTGTCCCAGTTAAAACCAGAAGTTCTTCATGATGATGATCAAAAGAAAGTCAAGTACTTTTACTTGAAAGTCCTGATAAAGATAGATTTCAGTACATAGACATATCAAATTTTGGCTGTTTCAGTTCTAGCTTACCCTTTGTAACTTTTTAGCATGTTTGCCTGAACAGAGTTTAGGATTAAAGTATGAAAACTGATGAACAAAGTACATGGGTTTCTTTCAGAAATTTTTTGCCTCACTTGAGCCAGAGTCCTGCAACCACAAAGCATAAAGCTTTTCAGAATGAGATATTAATCCTGACAGAAGTGGATGATTCCTATCACCATACTTGAAAGAGCTTTCTTTTATGGGAATTTTATGATCTTCTAGCACTTTCACAACATGTAACAAAGTTTGAGCATGAACAGAATATTTTTCCAGTATGTATGTATTACAGGGATTTTTATTTCCCTCTTGATTTCAGATTCAGTATTCTGCGTTGCAATATTTCTATCATCTGATATAACAGAGGATACAAATATTGTTAAACTCAGGGTAATTGCACTAAAATATTGAATGCCCATCTATGAAGGTGTGTAAAAGAAACATAGATGTGGTGCTAAGGGACATAATTTAGTACCAGATGTGGTAGAGTTAGAGAATGGTTGGACTCAATGATCTTATAGGTCTTTTCCAATAGAAACAATGCTAAGATGATTCTATAATTCTATAAACCACTACATGAACAGTAGTTCACTATAACTCTATAAAACACTACATGAACAGACGTGGCACTTGGTGCCATGGTCTAGTCATGAGGTCTGTGGTGACAGGTTGGACTCGATCTTTAAGGTCTCTTACAACCTTGGCGATACTGTGATACTGTGATAGTTTTTAAAAGCAAATTTTTAGAAAGGCAGAATATTTGAGAAGCATGAAACATAATACTGCTTATTTAAATATTAAGCTTTTTTCATATAGTTTATTGATAAACAATAAACGAGGATATTTAGACTTGCACAAAATATATCATTGGAGATCTTTGTGTTGAACAATCAATTTAGTGGTATTATCAATAACTGGTATTGGTGACTAATATGTTTTCCATTTCAGTGTTAAAAAATAGTTGGAACATTAATTTACTATATAGAAACATCATCTGAAATGATGAAAAAGTGACATTTCTGTTGTGCATACATTAGTCCCCACAGTCTGAGAAGTCCAACTGTCATCACAATTCTTTACCTCTTTTCATTCCTGAGTATGTATTTGAAGTGGTGATCCTTGAATGTTTGTCCATCTGCCTAGCTATGCATGAATATTCTGAGATATATGAAGGCATATTAAATTTAATTACATGCTTTCAGAACATCAGAAGATAATGCATGCATGTCACTTGTCCTGAAATATTGGCTGGCTTTTCATAGCAGCATGTGTGCCTACAGTAGGAATTAGCAACATTACCAGCCTGATACCTGCAACAGACTCACCCTAATGTAATTTGATAAGATGCCTTTGATTATTAAACCAAAGGCTGTATGTTTCCAGCTGAGGTGGAAAATAGGTCCCAAAGGTTGTTCTCCCTTATACCATCTGCAGTTATTTTGAGGGGGCTTTAATATCTAAAAGTCTATTATTAATTTCAGTGTTGTCCGCACAAACCTGCTTTGTAGTTCTGTTGCCAAATTATCCCTTGAAGCCAAGTTCTGTAAATAATTTCTCAGTTCTCTTTCTAAACACTTGCCAAGTTCATTATCTGACTTTCCCACAATCCCTCTATTCTGACTTTGATTGTGAGTGGTAACTAAGAAACGGTTATGAGATGCAATCACAAGCTGTGGCAGTCTTATCAAAAGCTGAAGATGGTCCCTGAGCACTCTGATGAAGCTGGTGGCTCAGCTGTACTTGCTTCCTTAATACTTCATTTATCTTTCGATTTGGTCAACCAACAGAGCAGCAACAACAGCAAACATAAAACAGGCTCTATGAAGCAGACCTGACAGCCAGAAAGAGAGTAGGCTCCAGAAAACCAGCTGGCTGGTGCTGATTATAGAATTCCAACATTTAACATCTAACCAGCAATAATTTGTTTTCATGTTCCTTCACTTCCTTATCCCTCAAAAGTCTGACATAATTTTTAAAAATCTAGATTGCTTAAAGCATCATCATCAGATATCTTAGTGAGAGTGTTTTTATGTAATATGAATTTGTAAAAGTGTGCCTTAACAAGGTTTGATGACAATGTTCACTATATTACTTATTACTTGGAAGAAACCTACAAAGGAAAATTGAGTTAGAATCTGTTTAGGTTTACTTTTTAAGAAAGAAAGGCTAGCAAAGTGAGATGGTGGAGTTGATACTTATGTGATAGAGCAACTGGAATGAGTTGAGCTACATCTAGCAGGGAAAGAAGAATGAGTTGTAAGTACATGGGTAATAATTAAGGGACATGATAATATGGGTAATATGTAGTGAGTGTTTACTGTATGCCACTTCATCAGGAAGAGGAAGTCAATAAGACCTTCTACAATAAAGTCTTCTGCTTAAAATAGTCTCATTGTCATGTGCCCTGATTATCATGGAGGACTCCAACCACTCTGATATGCTCTGGAAAGACAACAAAACAAGGCACAAATAGTACAGGAGGTTCCTGCAGTGTATTGATGATAACTTTTTGATACAGGTGGTGGAGGAGCCTACAAGGACAGGTGCACTGATGGGCCTTGTGATAATGAACAAAGAAGGTCTGGTCAGGCATGTGAAAGTTGGAGGCAGCCTTGACTGCAATGACCATGAGATGGTGGAGTTCAAAGTCATACAAGGAAGTAGCCAGGTAGTAAGTAGTATTGTACCCTTGGATTTAAAGAGTGAAAACTTTGACCCCTTCAGACACCTACTTGGAAGAATCCAATGGGTTAAGGGTCTAGAAGAAGGGGGTCAGTGACATGAATATTAACCAACTGGTTAATATTTAAGTACCACCTCCCCCAAGCTCAAAATCGATGCATCCCTATGAATAAGAAATCAAGGAGGGGATGCAAAAGACCTGAATGGATGGTGGAGGAGCGTCTGCAAAAAAACAACAACAACTAAACAACAAAACAACAACCACAAACCACCAACAAACAAATGTAAGAATAAAATCCACACTATGTGAACAAAAGGACTGAATACTTGGGAGGAATATAGGAAAATCACCAGAGTATGTAGGGGTGATACAAGAAAATCTAAGGCCCTCTTGGAATTAAATCTGGCAAAGAATAAAAAAGAAATAACAAGAAAGACTTAAGTTCATCATCAGGAAAAGGAACACCTGGGAAAATGTGCCCTTTCTGCTGAATGAGATGGGTTACCTAGTAACAGAAGATGCTGAGAAAGTGGAGTTACTGAAAGCCGCCTTTTGCTGCTAAGGCAAGCCATCACTCCCTGGAGGTAAGAGAGAAAGTCTTGAGGAAGGAGGATTCTCCCTTAATTAAGGAAGACTGGGTTAGAGACCACCTTGACAAGCTGGACACCCACAAATCCATAGGCCTTGATGGGATGCTCCTAGGAGTGCTTAAGGAGCAGACTAAGGTTATTGTTACTCTCCATTGTATTAGAAAGGTCATGGAGAACAGGGGAAGTGATTGTCACTCCGATATCCAAATAGGCAAGAAGAGTAGTTAAGATGTTACATGCTGGTCAGCCTTGCCAACATTGTGTTAATTTCCTCCTCCAAGTAGTAAAGGAACCTACAAGTAAAAGTTCTATGTGGGATCTTGTCCTCATCAACAAGGATGGGCTAGTGATAGATATGAAACTCAAGGGCAGCCTTGGCTGCAGCAACCACATAATGATAAAGGGTGCAAAGCAAGCTCACTACTCTGGATTTCAAGAGAGCAGACTTCATCCTCTTCAGGGATCTGCTTAGCAGTGTTGTGGGATAAAGCCCTGGGAGGAAGAGGGGCCCAAGAAAGTTGGTCTATATTCAAGAACCATCTCCTCCAAGAGTACTAGGAGGCTGTCATGGATGAAGAAGGTGTTCCTGGATTTACCTGAAGTGAGAGACTAAATCTTGTCTCTCTTGATGTGACTCAACAAAGATAAAATCACCTTTGCTTCTTGCCCAGACGATAGCTGATGTGTGTTGGCAGATGCCACTGGATCATGACTCTCTGGAAGGTGCATAGATAAAGATTGCTCAGCAGACTGCAGCTGCCCTGGAAATAATGGGAAGAGGCCACTGCTATCGATACTCTGTGGAATATACATACCTAAAAAATGTATAAAAGATCTGAGAAAAGACTGGCTCAGTAGAAGGAAAACACAAGAGAAGGAAAAGACCAGGGCAATACTGCTCTGAAGAAAAATGAAGAGAATACCAGGAGAGAAAAGGAGAGAGACATCACCATGTAGCCTAGAAGAAACAGACCGGGAGGAACCCTCTCTCTGTGTCCTAAGTGCCGCCTGCTGCAACTCACAGAGCTAAAGAGGCTGCTCAGAGAAGGGCTAGGGCTTGGATTTGGACTTGGACTTTGGGATCCCTCCCTCCCTCCTCTGCTGGAGGACAGCGCAGCCAACAAGGATGACCTCTCCTCCATGCCAAAGCTGCAGCAGCCTTCCTACATAGACCCAACATCTCCTCCAGGCCAAAGCAGCTGCACCCTTCCTCCACAGACCCAAACTGTCTTGGGGGGTGAGGGGTGTGGTAATATAATTCCTTTCCTCTTCACTCTCCCTCTTTTCTCCATTTTCTCTCTCTCTCTCCTTCTGATCCATCCACTTTATTGTGCAATGAATAGCCTCGCTGTTGATATTTTGGCCTAGTTTGTGCCTCTAATTCCATGACAGGGGAATATTCAAAAGAACTGGGTCTCTTTCCCTCTCCAGACTGGGACACCTGGGCAACACACAAGAGTCTATCAGTAATGGAAGCAGGAATGGGTCAGGGAGTCACAGAATGTTAGAGGTTGGAAGGTACCTCGACAGACCATCTAGTCCAACGTCCTTGCCAGAGCAGGATCACCTATGCCAAGTCACACTGGAACACATCCATGCAGGTTTTGAACATATCCAGAGATCCAAAAACCCATGGGCAGCCTGTTCCAGTGTTCCATCACCCTCACCATGAAAAAAATTTTCCTCATGTCTACATGGAACTTCCTATGCCTCAGCTTCCATCTATTGCCCCTTGTCCTGTCATTGGGCATCACCGAGAAGAGCCTGGCTCCATCCTGTTGGCACTCACCCTTTATGTATTTATAAACATTAATGAGGTCACCCCTTAGTCTCCTCCAAGCTGAAGAGCCCCAGCTCCCTCAGTCTCTCATCATAAGGAAGATGTTCCACTCCCTTAATAATTTTAGAGGGGGAGGAGAACTTCTCTCAACCTACTACCCACACTCCTCCTAATATACCCCAGAATGGCATTGGCCTTCTTGGCCACAAGAGCACACTGCTGGCTCATGGTCAACCTTCCTTCCATGTGGAAGCACTACAAAGAAGTTGATAGAATTAAACAGAGAGAATTAAAATTGGGGTTAAGAATTTCTTCAGGTACATCAGAGACAAAAAGAAGGCTAGGGAGTATCTGGGACCTCTCCAAAAAGAAAGCTGAGACGTGGTCTCAAGGGGTATGGAGAAGGCTAAGGTGTTTAATGACTGCTTTTCTTCAGTGTTCACTGACAAGGGCTCCAGTTGTACTGCCCAAGTTCTAGAAAACAATGGTAGGGAATGGGAAAAGGCAGATCTGCCCAGTATAAGCAAAGATCAGGTTTAAGACGTGAAGGTGCACAAGTTCATGGGGCATGATGTGATTCACCCACAGGTCCCGAGGAAACTGACACAGGAAGTTACCAAACCACTGTCCATCATATTTGAAAAGTCATGATGATCTGCTGATATCCCTGCTGACTGGAAAACATGAAAAAAGACCTCAGAAACTACAGGCAAGTCTGTCTCATTTCTATTCCTAGAAAGATCATGGAACAGATCTTCCTGAAGGCTTTCCTAGGGCATGTGGAAAATGAAGAAGAGGTGATTTGTCATAATCATCATGGTGTGACAAATTTGGTGGCTTTCTATGGTGGTGTTAGAGCATCAGTGGATAAGAGAAGAGCACCTGATGTCATCTACTTGGACTTGTGTAAAGCATTTGACACTGTCTTACATGACATTTCTGTCACCAAATGCGAAAACCATGGGCTTCAGGGGTGACCACTTGCTGGATAAGGAAATGGATGGATGGCCACACCCAGAGATGCAGTCAGTGGTTCAATATCCAAATGGACACTAGTGACAAGTGGTGTCCCTCAGGGGTTGGTACTGGGGCCAGTGCTATTTATTATCTTTGTCAACAATATGGATAGTGGGATTGAGTGCACCCTTATCTGGTGTAGTGGAAAGTGTTCCTGCCCATGGGGAACCCTATGCCCATGTCCCTGGCCATGTTCAACCCTGCTGGTGGAACTAGATGATCTTTACAGTCCTCTCTAACCCAAACCATTCTATGATTTTATGATGTGTGATGGGTTAAGGCCAACCCTCTCTCCACCACGGGTGAAAAATGAGGCTCAGACAAATGGATTGCAAAGGTGGTGGAAAGTTCAAAATGGAAAGTGGTGCATGTTTATAGGGAGCCAGAAGCAGTGACAAAAGAGATCCCAAAGCACACCCAGAAACATCCCATCCCCACCTGAGGGTACACCCAAAACCCCCCAGGGCTCCTTCTTCCCCCTTCAACCCCACTGCTAGGCTAATCTCAGCTGGCCAGATCTGAGATTGCCCATCCCCCCAGCCTTGGGCCTAGCTAGGCCCAAAAGGCCAGGAGACATCTCCCCCCAGTTACCAGGTGGTGGCGAGGGAAGAAAAGAGGAAGTACCAGGACCTCCGCTGAGATCTTATAGGGGAGCAGGGCATTATGGGATGAAATACTTGGCTTCCCATGTCCATGCACTGGGCTGGACTCCTTCAGGACACAGGAAGCATCCCTCATATGAACACAGCAGAGGACACCCAGCCCAAACTGCTACAGATGCTATGATCCCTGGAAAGGTGATGGATCAGCTCATTGTGGAGGTCATTTCTAAAAACATGGAGGAAGATTATCAGGAATAGTTGGCATGAATTCACAAAGAGAATATCGTTCTTGACCAGTCTGATAGTCTTCTATGATGGTGTGACCATCTGGGTAGAAGAGGGGAGAGCAGTGAATATCATCTACCTCAATTTCAGCAAGGCTTTTGACTGTCTCCCATATCATAATCATAGGCAAGTTTAAGAAGTGTGGGTTAGATGAGTGGGTTAGATGAGTGGACTGTGAGCTGGGCTGAAACCTGACTGAATAACAGAACACAGTGGGTTGTGATCAGTAGTGCAGGGTCTAGCTGGAGGCCTGTCACTAGTGATGTTCCCCACAAGTCTGTACTAGGTTCAGTCTTGTTCAACATATTCACCAGGAATGAAGGAACAGAGTGTACTTGCAGCAAGTTTGTTGAAGATACAGAACTGTGAGGAGTGGCTAGCACACCAGAAAGGCTGTGAAGACATTCAGCATGATCTGGACAGATTTTTTTTTCTAATATCTAGTCTAAATCTATACTTCTTAAGTTTAAATCCATTCCCTCTAGTCTTATCACAAAAAGCCCTTGTAAAAAGTCTGTACCCATCTCCCCTGCCAGCCCCTTTCAGATCCTGGAAGGCTGCTATAAAGTCTCACAGGAACCTTCCTTTCTCCAAGCTGAATAGCTCCAACTCTCATAGCCTGTCACCATAAGGGAGGTTCTCCAGCCCTCTGATCATGTTCATGGCCCTTCTCTGTACCTGCTCAGCATGTCCATCTTATGCTGGGGACACTAAAACTGTATGGAATGCTATAGGTGAGGTCTCAGGAGAGTAGAGGGGGAGTATCACCTCCCTTGTCCTCTGCTGGTCACACTTTTTTTTGATGCAGCCAAGGATATGGTTGGCTTTCTGGGTTGCAGTCACACACTGCTGGCTCATGTTGATGTTTTTTGTCAATTAATACCTCCAAGTCTTCTCTTCAAGACTGCTCTTGAGTCACAACTCACCCAGACTATATTTGTGCTTGGGATTGCCCTACTCAGATGTAGGACCTTGCACCTGGCCTTTTTTGAACTTCAAGTGGTTGGCTTGGGCCATGTGTCAGGTCTGTCCGTGTCAGTCTGTATGGTATCCCTTCCCTCCAGCATGTCAACCAGCCCACACAGGTTGTTGTGATACACAAACTTGCTGAGGGTGCACTCAATCCCACTATCCATATCACTGACAAAGGCATTAAAAAGCACTGGCCCCAGTACTGACTCCTGAGGGATGCCACTCTTCCCTGGACTCCATCTGGACATTAAGCTGTTCAGCAGGGACAAGAAACTACTGGAGAGAGTCCAGTGGAGGGCCATGAAGATGGTTAGGGGGCAGAAGTGTCTCTCTTTCAAGAAGAGGCTAAAAGACTTGAGTCCCTTTTACCTTGAAAAGAGAAGACTGAGAGGAGGTCATATAAATGCATATAAATATTCAATGGGTGTAAGTCATGAGGATGGGGCTGAGTTCTTTTCAGTGGTGGGCAGTGATAGGACAGTGGGCAATGGGTACACAGGGAGAACACAGGAGATTTCACTTAAGGAGAAATTTCATTACTCTGAGAGTGACAAAACAGTGAAACAGGTTGCCCAATAGAAAACTTGTCAAGTCTCCTTCTCAGTAGATTTTCAAAACCCACCTGAACATGTTCCTGTGCAATCTAATCTAGGCATACCTCTGTTAGCAGGGGGGATTGAACTAGATGATCTCCAGAGGTCTCTTCCAACCCCTAACATGATTCTATGAATCTAAGAAAGAATGATCTACATAGAAACCAAAGATGTAAAAGGGTATGGAAGACATTTCCACTGAGTCTTGAGGTTCAGAGTAGATCCTGTTGCTTTCTAAACTCCTGATGCAGCTTAGGTGTGGTTATGTTCAAACTTAGTCTCAGACTTGATCAGTTTACATATAATGTAATTATCACAAAGGGTAAGGAAACCCTCTTGTTGAGTGTGACCGGTTGAGGCTGTGTCTTTAAGAAAGAGACAGTTGCTGAACACTCTGGCTGAATGTTTTTGATATTTGAACAAAAACAAGATAGTCTAAACTAATTTCATTGGTACATTGTAGAATGCAATTTTAAGTTTGGGTTCTGTTAGTTCAGTCTGTGTCTGGTCTGGGTTCAGGCTGGGTGCAGTCTGTGCTTCTCTGTCCTGTGGGCTGGACGGCTTCTCTCTTTCTGAAGCAGGAACGGCCTTGAGTTAACAGCTAACCAGATAAGAGAACTAATTCTTGCATGTGCTTTTTTGAGCTAACAGAATTTTTCTTCCTTAATTGCCTTTCTCTCTCTCTCTCTAACCCTTTTTGGGAAAAAGGGGAGGTAGGGTGGGAGAGAGCGGGGTTCAGGGAACTCCCCTGGCCGGCTGAAGGGAAAAGGTTTTTCTGCATTGTGTTCATTGCTGTATTTTCCTGTATATATTGTAAATATTGTATATTTGTGTATATATTCATTGCATTCCATTTATGCTTGTAAATATAGCTTTCATCTGCTTTTCCGACTGAGCTAGCTGTGGTTTCTTTCCCTGTGTGTGGGGAGGGAACTTTCTCACTCCACCACATATTTTTAATTGGTGCCCAACGTGGGGCTTGTGGATAGTTGCTGTCCAGAAGCAGAGCAAAAGTTGTTTGATTTATTGTCTGCTCAGGTCGGAGTTGCAAAGATGAAAGTGTTTTGGATTTTAGAGCGTTTGGTCTTTTCAATTTGTTCGGTACTGGTCTACAAGTACATCCTGGGATTGATTTTCGATCGCTTAAGCAGATACTTAATGTATAAATTGTATTTATGGTTTAAGTATAAGATTCAGCTTCTCTATGACCGGTGACTGGGATTCTTTTGGCTTAATAGATACAGGAATGTGACCTCAACCACTCTGCCCATAAACAAGTTTAAGATCCCAGTAGGTGAAAGGGTCATTTTAAGTGATGGCTGGGATCCAAAGGTGATTTATTCGATGTGTTTGAATCTGCTGCTGGTGATGGTGATTGCGTACTTGTTATATGCTCTGTACCGGGAGAGAAAAGTGTCTAGGGCCTGTTTTGTAATTAGGCGTAGGCCCAAGAGGAGAAAGAACAGCTCTAACTTGACCCCAGAAATATCTAGTGATGAGGAGAATGGAGGATCTGTATCAGTTAAAGATAAAGCTAAAAATTCCATCGGAAAGGCTGCTCTGAACAGTGCTGTTGGTGGTTCTGGCAATCAGCCAGCGGCAGCGGCAGCTCCTAGCATGGCGGCTCCCACGTCCTCGGCAGCCATTAATGCGGCAAAGCCATTTCCTCCTTCTTCTTCAGCAGGACCGGAAGTGTCCTCCACAGCAGCTGATCCATCTCAAAACCTGTCAGCTTCTGTTAAGCCAGCTGTAAATTCAAACACAGCTCCAGTTAAGCAGGTAGCTGTTTTAAAGAGGAGAGGTGGAAAGACCAAAGCTGACTCAGAAGCTGATGCTGGTGAGGGAACTTCTGCTGAAAGAGACCCTGCTGAGGAAGAGGAGAAGATTTGTCTTAAAGATATAGCTGAGTTATTGAGAACATCACTGGATGGAGATGCAGGGCAAATTGCTGACAGCAGAACAACTAGAGGTGGTACTCCTGACCTTAAATAGATTCTTAGGAGAGTGACAATAAGATTAATGGGGCAACAAGTTCAGGAAGAGGAGGAAGAGGAGGAGACAGATGATATTCTGGACTGTTCTTCCCCAAGAGAAGAGCTAAGGAATGTGTGTAAAGATTACATCAGAGCAGATAAGGAGCCAATCCTAGCTTGGCTTGGTAGATGTTACGATACAGGTGCTCCAGCTCTAATGGTTGGAGACAAGTCAGCAGCTCAACTAGGAGCTCTCTCAAAGGATAATGGAATAGATAGACATCTAGGCAGGACTCTCGGTAAGGTTACTCTGTGGATACGCCTTTTAATGGCAACTCTCATGAGATATCCTTCCCGAGATGATCTTCCATGGAATCCTAAGCCCTGGACTACCATAGAGGAAGGAATTAAGCGTCTGAGAGAATTTGCTGTTAGAGAGGTACTCTATGGTGGCCATGAGACTCTGAATCCTGATGAAATTCCTGTAGGAACTGGTCTTGCTAAGAAGATCATCAAACTTGCTCCTCCTAACTATGCAAATATTCTGGCAAGCAGGATTGTGGCAAGAAATTATGGTGGAGCTTCTCCTACGGTTGGCCAATTCACTGATCAAATGAGACAATTGGAGGATAGCATGACACGTGTTTCTTTGGTTTCAGCCATTGAAACTCTGTCTAGAAAAATTGAGAATTGCATGAAAGAGCTGAAGGATGAATTTAAAGTACCATCTCCCAATTGACACAGGGAGATAATTCCAATTCCTCCTCCAGATGGATACAAGTTTCCTCTGTGAGGAATAGACGTCCTCCAAGGATGTCATTCCAAAATAGGTCATTCCAAAACAGATCCAACCAAAACCGACCACCAAGGCAGTCACGTGGGAGTATTTGGATAACTCTGCGTGATCAGTTTGGTGAGAACATGAACAGATGAGATGGTCAACCAACTGCTAATCTGTTCAGGAGACTGAGGGAACTGCAAAGTGGCAGAGCCCAAGGTAGCAATATCAGAAGGGTAGCTGTTACTTCTACAGTTCCCCAGGACAACTCTAATAGCTCCAGCAGTGGCTCCAGTTCTAACACTGCACACTGTGCTCATTGCACATGTGGGCATGTTCCCCATAACTAGGGGTGCCCTGCCTCCCGCCAGGGGGAGGAGAGGGGTAACAGAGAGAAGAGAATCTATTGGGATGTGTACATCCAGTGGCCTGGCACTTCACAATTTCAGAAGTACAGGGCCTTGGTTGACACAGGGGCTCAGTGCACCATAATGCCATCAAATTATCAGGGATCAGAAGCTATAACTATTCTGGGAGTCACTGGTGGATCTCAACTAAGGTGGAGGTTGATATAAGTTTAACTGGTAAACAGTGGAGGAAGCATACAGTTGTGACCGGACCTGACGCACCTTGTATTCTGGGAATTGATTTTCTGAGAGAAGGGCGTTTCAAAGACCCTAAAGGTTACAAATGGGCTTTTGGAGTAGCATCTGTAGAAGTTGATGGACAAAAACTGAAGCTGTCTGTTAGACCTGAGCTTTCTGATGAATCTGCAGTTGTGGGACAACACAAGATTGAGGACATTAAATTGCCAGTTGCTTCTCAGACTGTGCATCATAGACAATACAGAACCAACCGTGACTCTTTGTTGCCCATTCAGAATCTGATTTGCCACTTGGAGAGTCAGAAAGTCATCAGCAAAACTCATTCCTCTTTGAACAGTCCAGTGTGGCCTGTGCGAAAGCAGAATGGAGACTGGCGTCTGACGGTCGACTACCGAGCCCTGAATGAAGTAACTCCACCTATGAGTGCAGCAGTACCAGACATGATGGAACTCCAGTATGAGCTGGAATCCAAAGAGGCCAAATGGCATGCTACCATAGACATTGCTAATGCCTTCTTCTCTATTCCCATAGCAGAGGAATGCAGGCCTCAGTTTGCTTTCACCTGGAGAGGAATCCAGTACACTTTCAACAGATTGCCAATGGGCTGGATCCACAGCTCCAGCATCTGTCATGCAGTGATCCACGAGGCTCTGGAGAAAGGTGGTGCTCCAGAACACATCCAGTTCATCGACAATATCATCGTCTGGGGTAAAACTGCTGAGGAAGTCTTTGAGAAAGGTAACAAAGTCATTGACATTCTTCTGAGCGCAGGTTTTGCCATCAAGCGAGACAAGGTGAAAGGACCTATGAGAGAGATCCAGTTTCTGGGAGTGCGGTGGCAGGATGGACGCCGACACATTCCAGTCGATGTGGTAAATAGAGTCTCTACCATGGCAAATCCCATGAACAAGCAAGAAACTCTACGTTTCTTGGGGATAGTGGGATTTTGGAGACTGCACATTCCTGGATAGTCAGATTGTGAAACCTGTGTATGATGTGACTCGAAAGAGAAACAATTTCCACTGGGGACCTGAACAACAAGCAGCTTTTGACCAGATAAAGCAAGAGGTGGTTCAAGCAATGGGTCTGGGACCTGTCCGAGATGGTCCAGACATTAAGAACATTTTGTACACGGCTGCAAGTGACAATGGTCCAACCTGGTGCTTGTGGCAAAGAGCTCCAGGTGAGACACGTGGACGACCTCTTGGTTTCTGGAGTCGAGGTTACAGAGGTTCAGAGGCTAATTATACTCCAACAGAGAAAGAGATTCTAGCTGCCTATGAAGGAGTAAAAGCAGCTTCTGAAGTGATTGGAACTGAATCACAACTTCTCTTGGCTCCCAGATTACCAGTTTTGAATTGGATGTTCAAAGGCAAAGGTTCCACACCACATCATGCAACAGATTCCACCTGGTCTAAGTGGATGGCTCTGATAACACAGAGAGCTCGAATGGGAAATCTTGAAAGACCTGGTCTGGTGGAGGTGATCTCAAGTTGGCCTGAAGGTACCAGCTGTACTAAACCTCCAGAGGAGAGAGTAACTCGTGCTGAGGAAGCTCCTCCTTACAATGACCTTTCTGATGATGAAAAGCAATATGCTTTGTTCACAGACGGTTCCTGTCATCTTGTCGGGAACAAGCGAAGGTGGAAGTCTGCAGTGTGGAGTCCAACACGCCGAGTTGCAGAGGCAAAGGATGGAGAAGGAGAATCCAGTCAGTTTGCAGAGGTAAAAGCTGTCCAGCTAGCTCTTGACGTAGCTGAACATGAGAGGTGGCCAAAGCTTTATCTCTACACTGACTCATGGATGGTAGCCAATGCTCTGTGGGGTTGGCTAAAGAACTGGAAAAAGAGTGGTTGGCAGAGAAAAGGAAAGCCTATTTGGGCAGCTGACCTGTGGCAGGACATTGCTGATCGAATCGAGAGAATTCCAGTGAAGGTGAGACACATTGATGCTCACATTCCTAAGAGCAAAGCTACTGAGGAACAGCAACACAACCATCAGGCAGATCTAGCTGCAAGAGTTTCTCAAGTAGACATGGACTCCGATCTTGATCTCGACTGGAAACACCGAGGTGAGATATTCTTAGCTCGGTGGGCTCACAATTCATCAGGACTTCAAGGCAGAGATGCAAGCTACCAGTGGGCACGTGACAGATCCATAGACATTTCCATGGATGCTATCACACAAGTCATCCATGACTGTGACATTTGTGCTGCTATTAAGCAGACAAAGCGACTTAAGCCCTTATGGTATGGTGACAGATGGTCCAAGTACAAGTATGGTGAAGCTTGGCAGATTGACTACATCACTCTACCACGTTCTCGTTCTGGTAAGCAGTATGTGCTCACTATGGTAGAGGCAAACACTGGATGGTTGGAAACTTATCCAGTTCCACATGCAACTGCACGCAACACCATTCTTGGTCTGGAGAGACAAATCCTGTGGAGACACGGAACTCCAGAGAGGATTGAGTCAGACAACGGAACTCATTTCAAGAACAACCTTGTAAAGAGCTGGGCCAAAGAGCACGGCATTGAGTGGATATTCCACTTTCCCTACTATGCACCAGCTGCAGGGAAGATTGAACGCTACAACGGTTTGTTGAAGACCACTCTCAAAGCCATGGGGGGTGGATCTCTGAAAAACTGGGAAAAACATTTAGCACGAGCAACCTGGCAGGTAAATATTAGAGGTTCAGTGAACTGAGCTGGACTGGCACACTCAGATCTGCTACAGAAAGTAGAAGGTGATAGAGTTCCTGTTGTTAGAGAAAAGAATCTGTTAGGTAAACCTGTTTGGGTGTTTTCTCCCTCAGGAGAGGCTAAACCTGTCCGAGGGGTGGTTTCAGCTGAAGGTCCGGGTCACACTTGTTGGGTAATGCAAGAGAATGGTGAGATTCAGTGTATTCCACAAAGAAATCTAACTTTAGCTGAAAGAGTTTAATTTGAGTGTTGTACAGCTACACTGCGCCCACAGGAAGAATCCATGAGGAATCCATGGTGCACGAACCCTGAGAACTCTGAGAGCGCTGAGTCAACTGAGAGTCCCTGTTTCCCTGTTTCCCTTTTCTTCGCTTCAACTGCGAAGAGACAAACTGTTTTCCATTTTTCTTGTTTCTTGGACTTCTGAATCATCTACACCTGAGGATAGCCGGAATGGACTATGAACTTCACTTACAAATTGTAGATATTGTTTCAGATTGGATGGACAGTATGAACAGCCAATGAAATTGTTTAGAAGAGGTGTGGTTATGTTCAAACTTAGTCTCAGACTTGATCAGTTTACATAGAATGTAATTATCACAAAGGGTAAGGAAACCCTCTTGTTGAGTCATGAGGTGCAAAATGGACTGTCTTCCTTCTGAACTCCTTCTCATAATAGAGTGTGGAAATGGTTGGATTCAGACTTAGACTTGGTCAATCTTTTATGTCTAGTGGAATTAGCTACCTGGGTTTCATTAATATTGATTTGGCATGTTATCAGTCACTTACCAAGGCTCTGTTATTAATAAGGGTGTTTCTCTGCTTTGAATGAGCAAGAATCTCTTTGTCTCTGGTAAGGAATCTCAAAATTTGATAGGTATCTCTGCTCAAGTGGGAATCACCTGGTGGGCGTGAATTGCCTGGGATGAATTCAGGGAGAATTCAAATTAGGCTTATCTGATAATCTTCATTGGTTTAATGTTTCTCTGTCTCCAGGAGCAATCTTGAGAGGTGTTCCAGCTCAAGTTGTGATCACTGCCTAGGTCAAACAAGGCTCCCTTAGACTATCATATTTATGGGATGAGTATTTGGCTCAAATTGTATACAATAGGAAACATATGCACCCACTTTTCTTGTGTTAATATCTTGTTCAGTGATCCAAGCTCATAGTATTACTGTTCACAGAGTCGTATTGTTCTTTGTAGATTTCTAGAGGACTTCTTGGCCCAACTACAGGTAAATCCTTTACCTCGTTTGGAGGCTGCACAAAATATTTCTAGTTTTGTTAAGGGGACTGAATGCATTTGTCACAATAGTTTTACATGCAGTAAGATAGGACAAGTTGATGTAAATGGTAAAGTTGATGTACAAACCAACTGGCACTTAGTTATACAGTGAAAAGCACCACATAAAGAGATATGACTGCAATTACTCAGGTTCACATAGCAAGCGTATGACAGAATCCCCAGCAGATTCCAACTTTCAACCCCACATCCTGGCATCACTCAAACCCTCTGATTTTGGGTAATACTTTCTTTTTTATAACTTTATGGATTTAGCCTCCACAGATTTAAAATATTTTACAAGTTCCTGGCATTTCAGGGCAAAATCTGATCCCAGTAGAGGGAAAAGAATCCTTATCTCGTTTCAACTATTCATTTCAAAGAGAGTTGGGAGGGTGGGGGTTAGGAGGAAAGGCAGAAAGGAAAGAGGGGAAGAAAAAGGCTTCTGACTTTGAAAACTTCAGAGCTGACAAGGAATGCATTAGATTCTTTTACTTTTTTAGTGAATAAATTATGTATATAGTATTTTAGTCATAGACTACTTTAAATTCAAAGACTACATCTCTGCTAATAAATTAAATAGAGTTAGGCAATATCCCTAGGAGCTGGGACTTGATTGCGCATATTGTTGAATTTTTAAGGTAGGGTGTCACACAGTTTTTTTCTGACACAGCATGCTTCTAAACATGGTACATGGAGTTTTCCAATTCTGAATAAACATTTTACATAACACAATCTTTTAGGAAATGAGAGAGTGTTACAGTGTGAAAGAACTTTGTTTACCACTGTACACTTGAGTGCTAAAGTATAATTCCTGCATCTATTGTTTGAAGAGACAAAAATAATATTTTATTGTTAAAAAGAAGAATGATATTTAATTGTATAAAATGAGCATTGTACAGATTGAGATTGTATTTAATCCTAATAATTGTATTACTGAGAATGTCATTCTGGAAAAAAAAGTTTAAAATTATATTTCATTTCAATCCTTGCAAAACAAGACTAGAATCTCATCTAAATTATTTTTAATTTCTATTCACTCATAACTAAAATTGGGACAACACAATAAATTCTTTCTTTCTCTTTCTTTCTTTCTTTCTTTCTTTCTTTCTTTCTTCTTTCTTTCTTCTTTCTTTCTTTCTTTCTTTCTTTCTTTCTTCTCTCTCTCTCTTTCTCTCTTTCTTTCTCTCTTTCTCTCTTTCTCTCTTTCTCTCTTTCTTTCTCTCTTTTAAAATAAGTATGTAATTTTTAACTGAAAAATGAAAATTTTAACTACTTGAATTAATATTTTCTCTCTATAAACAAGCAATGAATTAAGGAAAAAAGGGAAAAAAGAAATTGCAGGTAGAAATACTAGTTTTAAACTAAATTATATTTAAGTTAGAAAAGGTTAGGAATGGTTCATACATACACGAGGAAATATATTCTGTATCAATATAACATTGAACATTCCCCTATCATGTGCAAAAAAAGACACAAGGCCAAAAACCTGAAAACCAACCAAACACACGTACACTCCTGATAATCAATTCTGCAGATGCAACTAATAAAAGTGGAGTCATTGATTTTATCTTTTATTCTGTGAACATTGTATTTTAATTTGATTTGTCTCTCAGTACAAGTTGCTTTTTTACCCCTTATAGTAAGTAATCACTTAGGAAATTGCATAACAAAAGGTTGCAAAGAGAAATGGGGATATTTTTATTGATCTGTTAGAAATCTCAAGGTTTAAGCAGGTTTATCCTTCAAACGTTTGCCAGAGTGTTTGTGGCAGACAAGGCTGTTAATGAAATAATATTGTACTCTTAATTTAAAGCAGTGACTGCTGTGACCGGTTTAGGCTGTGCCTTTAAGAAAGAGACAGTTGCTGAACACTCTGGCTGAATGTTTTTGTTATTTAAATGACAACAAGATAGTCTAAACTAATTTCATTGGTAGGTTTAAGTTTTGTCAGTTCTGTCTGGGTTCTGGCTGTGTTCATTCTGTACCTTTCCCTCTGTTCGTGTGGGCTGGTCGTCTTCTCTCTCTCTGAAGCAACAGCTTTGGCCAGACAGGAGCGACCTTGAATTAACAAAGCTAACTAGATAAGAAAACTAATTATTGCATATGCTTTGAGCTAACAGAATTTTTCTCCTTAATTGCCTTTCTCTCTCTCTCTCTAACACTTTTTGGGAAAAAAGGGGAGGTAGGGAGGGAGAGAGGGGGGTTCAGGGAACCCCCCTGGCTGGCTGGAGGGAAAAAGCTTTTCTGCATTACGTTCATTGCTGTGTATTTCTGTATATATTGTAAATATTGTATGCTTGTGTACATATTCATTGCATTCCATTTATGCCTGTAAATATAGCTTTCATCTGCTTTTCCGACTGAGCTAGCTGTGGTTTCTTTGTGTGTGTGGAACTTTCTCACCTCATCACAACTGCCTACAATTTATACTGACTCCAAGTCCATAAACTTGATGTAAGTTGTACTGACATGAACTCTTTTGCAGTCACATACTCAATTATGTTGTCTTGGGTGTAACAAAACCCCCCACACCTCTTGACTGAGAGATAGGAGCAGCCTCTCTCCAAAGACTTTGCTGAAATAGCTAGATGGTGTAAAATACAAATAAATGTTGGATTTCTTTCTCATTTTCAAACTGGTAAAGATTTTAGGCTATGAGTTTAAATTAGACACCTAATTTTCAGACAGCTACATTTAGATAAATTTCACCCTTTATATACTGGAATAAGAGGTATTTATTTTCAGTATGAATGCAGTGTATGTGTTTATGGAAACATTTACAAATATTAGAACTAAATATATGGGTTTACTGAGATATAGCCAGCCATTAACCCTGTAATGAAAAATATAATTTTCACACCTCATATTCAAAATATCTTTTAGAAAAGATATTTACATTTTCTTGGAGATATCTTTAGATGATAGGACAAATATGATACAGTGCTTTTAGGAAGGTGAGGATTCACAAAAGGTTTTGTAGAGCTCAAAAATAGAGGATCCAGTCATATATTTTCTCTTCCGACCTTGTCTCATTGTATGTCCTGAGCTTTCTGAGTGTGACCGGTTGAGGCTGTGTCTTTAAGAAAGAGACAGTTGCTGAACACTCTGGCTGAATGTTTTTGATATTTAAACAAAACCAAGATAGTCTAAACTAATTTCATTGATAGATTGTAGAATGCAATTTTAAGTTTGGGTTCTGTTAGTTCAGTCTGGTCCGGTCTGGGTTCAGGCTGGGTGCAGTCTGTGCTTCTCTGTCCTGTGGGCTGGACGGCTTCTCTCTTTCTGAAGCAGGAACGGCCTTGAGTTAACAGCTAACCAGATAAGAAAGCTAATTCTTGCATGTGCTTTTTAGCTAACAGAATTTTTCTTCCTTAATTGACTTTCTCTCTCTCTCTAACCCTTTTTGGGAAAAAGGGGAGGTAGGGAGGGAGAGAAGGGGGGTTCAGGGAACCCCCCTGGCCAGCTGGAGGGAAAAGGTTTTTCTGCATTGTGTTCATTGTTTTGTATTTCTGTATATATCGTAAATATTGTATATTTGTGTACATATTCATTGCATTCCATTTATGCCTGTAAATAGAGCTTTCATCTCCTTTTCCGACTGAGCTAGCTGTGGTTTCTTTCTTTGTGTGTGGGGAGGGAACTTTCTCAACCCACCACACTGAGCAAGTTCTTTTCAACTTGTTTTTACCAAATAAATACCAACTCTTGGGGGGTGTGGGAGGATGGGGGTTTGGAATAAAAAAGGTAATCATGACTGGTAAACCCCCAAAATGTGAGTCCAAACTGTTTCACATTACTTTTTGTAAGAAACAGCTGAAAACAATCCTCTTAAAAAAACCACTCTCCTTCCCTCAATAATTCTTCAAAACTTTAAGATTCAAGCTTGCATTTGTCCCTTACATCAATTTTATAGAAACTCAGTGCCTTTCTTCTGTGAGTTTTACAGGAAATTCAATAGAGCACCTTTATCTAGCCCGGTGTTAAATGACTGTTTTCTAAGTAAGCTTAAAACAACTTCTAGGTAATGAGAAGCTCAAATAATTTTTTAACTTAAATAGTATTAGGATTGTTTCACATACTGTAGCAGAGGCACCCACAAAACAGACAGCAATAGCCACCTGAAAACTGCATTTATTGCAATTAATCTGCACTCACTTCTGACACAATAAAATTATAGGTTTAGATGTTAGCTGGGCCTATACTGCTGCACAACGAATTAAGCTGTCTATAGAGAGATGAACTAAAATGTGCACTGACTCAGAATGGGAAAATCTCCCCATGGGTGTCCAAAATATATACACTCACCAAAAGTTTAGAGAGGACTCATTAGACAAGGTCTTTGTAGACAAGTCTAAGGGGAGAAACCCCAACTGTCAGGCTCTTGCTGTCAAGAGCAGGACTCAATTTATACCCTGTTGAGGGTGCCCTGTAGTCAGTTTCTTAATTAGTTGGAGGGCTGAGTCCTTCAAGCCACACAAAAGTTACGTTTGAACTTTTGGGCCTGGAGGTGCCAGTTAATCTTTATTAAGGTGCCAGTTGATCTTTATCAGCTCCTATCAAACCTCAGCCCTTTGTACCAGTTTCTTTCACACTTTTTCTGATATTTAATTTCCCAAAGAATATTGGACAATAAATTGAATATAGTGCAATAAAGGTTTGCCTATAGGATGGGCAAATTGCAATAATTTATCATTCATTACACATTCACACACAAAATTACATCATATGCCAAAGATTTTGGAAAACTACAGAAACAACCTTCCATATGTGAGAGGACCTTGTCATAGTTCAACTGAGTCATTCCTCCTATTTCACAGATAAACTTATTTGTATTTTTCTCATGGTGGCATGCGTTATAATGCTACACGCCTATTCCTCACAGGAACTACTGAAATGGTGCCTTCTCAACAAATGAGCTTGTGTTCTGCCTTCCTTTAGGTATGTGGAAAGAAGAGAAAAAGCTAAAAAAATAAGTGCTCCTTCATCTCTACTAACTCCACCATCTCACTAAAATGCTATTTAATCCATGCCAGTGTTTGTGCTGTGTCTGCAGCTCAGCCACAATAATTAGCTGTTTATACCTCAAAGACATTAATATCGAACAATAGTAACAGTCTGTTTTCACTAAACATTCTTTCTGACATGCTGAACACATCCAAAAATGATAGAAGAACAGCCTGCTTTTGTTATTCTACAATACCTAAAAATTCTAACTACAAAAGCCCATCACCTATGATAGTGGTTTGGCCCTGTCCTGGGGGGCAGATGCCCACCCAAATGCTATATCGCTCTCCTCCTTAGATGGACAGGGGAGATGGAAAAAATAAAAATGGGCCGTGGGTCAGGATGGAGGTAATTTTATGAGGCACAAGCAAAGGCCACATGACAGGAAGAGAAAAAAAAAGTATTACTCTCATTAACAGACAATGTGCAGCTGCTGCCTAGGAAGCAGTGGTTGCTCTCCTAGACAAGAAGTTTTCTTGTGCGGCCCGTTCATAACAGGCTTATCCAATACCAGATCTCAAACATAATGACAACTGCATGTGTCATGCCACTGCACATCAAGATTTTGTTAGGAGTATTATTTGTATAAAGCAGATATCTGTGAGGTTATCCATGCATTATCCATGGATGGTGCAAAGAATTAAGGGAGGATTTCTAAGCAGCACCAACATTTTTGTGTGAAGGATGATACTGTGAGAAACGAGCCCACTGCTGTGTGACCGGTTGATGCTATGCCTTTAAGAAAGAGACAGTTGCTGAACACTCTGGCTGAATGTTTTTGATATTTGAACAAAAACAAGATAGTCTAAACTAATTTCATTGGTGCTTGTGGGGGGCAGTTTGGAGTTTGGGTGCTGTTAGTTCAGTCTGTGTCTGGTCTGGGTGCAGGCTGGGTGCAGTCTGTGCTTTTCTTTCTTGCTGAAGCAGGAACGGCCTTGAGTTAACAGCTAACCAGATAAGAGAACTAATTTTGCATGTGCTTTTTAGCTAACAGAATTTTTCTTCCCTAATTGCCTTTCTCTCTCTCTCTAACTCCTTTTGGGAAAAAGGGGAGGTGGGGAGGGAGAGAGGGGGGTTCAGGGAACCCCCCTGGCCGGCTGGAGGGAAAAAGGTTTTTCTGCATTGTGTTCATTGTTGTATTTTCCTGTATATATTGTAAATATTGTATATTTGTGTATATATTCATTGCATTCCATTTTTGCCTGTAAATATAGCTTTTCATCTGCTTTTCCGACTGAGCTAGCTGTGGTTTCTTTCCCTGTGTGTGGGGAGGGAACTTTCTCACCCCACCACATATTTTTAATTGGCGCCCAACGTGGGGCTTGTGGATAGTTGCTGTCCAGAAGCAGAGCAAAGGTTGCTTGATTTATTGTCTGCTCAGGTCGGAGTTGCAAGGATGAAAGTGTTTTGGCTTTTAGAGCGTCTGTTTTTCTCAATCTTTGGGGTCCTTATCTATAAGTATGTCCTGGGATTGATTTTCGATCGCTTAAGCAGATACTTGATGTATAAATTGTATTTATGGTTTAAGTATAAGATTCAGCTTCTCTATGACCGGTGCCTGGGATTCTTTTGGCTTAATAGATACGGGAATGTGACCTCGACTACTCTGCCCATAGAGATAAAGGAGTTTAAGATCCCAGTAGGTGAAAGAGTAGTTTTAAGTGATGGCTGGGATCCAAAGGTGATTTATTTTATGTGTGCAATCCTGCTGTTGGTGATAAGCAATGCGTACTTGTTATATGCTCTGTACCGGGAGAAGAAAGTGTCTAAGGCCTGCTTTGTAATTAGGCGTAGACCCAAGAGGAGAAGGAACAGCTCTAACTCGACCCCAGAAATATCTAGTGATGAGGAGAATGGAGGATCTGTATCAGTTAAAAAGAAAGCTAAAACTTCCATCGGAAAGGCTGCTCTGAACGGTGCTGTTGGTGGTTCTGGCAATCAGCCAGGTGCTGCGGCAGCGGCAGCGCCTAACATGGCGGCTCCCCCGTCCTCGGCAGCCATTAGCAAGGCACAGCCATTTCCTCCTTCTTCTTCAGCGGGACCAGAAGTGTCCTCCACAGCAGCTGATCCGTCTCAAAACCTGTCAGCTTCTGTTAAGCCAGCTGTAAATTTAAACACAGCTCCAGTTAAGCAGGTAGCTGTTTTAACTACAAGAAGTGGAAAGGGCAAAGCTGATTCAGATGCTGATCCTGGTGAGGGACCTTCTGCTTTAAGAGACCCTGCTGAGGAAGAGGAGAAGATTTGTCTTAAAGATATAGCTGAGATATTGAGAAGATCACTGGATGGAAATGCAGGGCAAATTGCTGATAGCAGGACAACAAGAGGTGGTACACCTGACCTTAAAGAGATTCTTAGGAGAGTGACAAGGAGATTATTGGGGCAACAAGTTCAGGAAGAGGAGGAAGGGGAGGAGTCAGATGACCTTCTGGGCTGTCCTTCACCAAGGGAAGAGATAAGGAATGTGCGTAAAGATTATATCAGAGCAGATAAGGAGCCAATCCTAGCTTGGCTTGGTAGATGCTACGATACAGGTGCTCCAGCTCTAATGGTTGGAGACAAGTCAGCAGCTCAACTAGGAGCTCTCTCAAAGGATAATGGAATAGATAGACATCTAGGCTGGACTCTTGGTAAGGTTACTCTGTGGATACGCCTTTTAATGGCAACCCTCATGAGATATCCTTCCCGAGATGATCTCCCATGGAATCCTAAGCCCTGGACTACCATAGAGGAGGGAATAAAGCGTCTGAGAGAATTTGCTGTCAGAGAGGTACTCTATGGTGACAATGAGACTCTGAATCCTGATGAAATTCCTGTAGGAACTGGTCTTGCTAAAAAGCTCATCAAACTTGCTCCTCCTAATTATGCAAATATTCTGGCAAGCAGAATTGTGGCAAGAAATTATGGCGGAGCTTCTCCTACGGTTGGCCAATTCACTGATCAAATGAGACAATTGGAGGATAGCATGACACGTGTTTCTTTGGTTTCAGCCATTGAAACTCTGTCTGGAAAAATTGAGAATTGCATGAAAGAGATGAAGGATGAAATTATAAATTCCATCTCCCAATTGACACAAGGAAATAATTCCAATTCTTCCTCCGGATGGATACAGGTTTCCTCTGTGAGGAATAGGCGTCCTCCAAGGATGTCATTCCAAAACAGATCATTCCAAAACAGGTCATTCCAAAACAGGTCCAACCAAAACAGACCACCAAGGCAGTCACGTGGAAGTATTTGGATAACTCTGCGTGATCAGTTTGGTGAGAACATGAACAGATGGGATGGTCAACCAACTGCTAATCTTCTCAGGAGACTGAGGGAACTGCAAAGTGGCAGAGCCCGAGGTAGCAATACCAGAAGGGTAGCTGTTACTTCTGCAGTCCCCCAGGACAACTCTAATAGCTCCAACAGTGGCTCCAGTTCTAACACTGCACACTGTGCTCATTGCACATGTGGGCATGTTCCCCATAACTAGGGGTGCCCTGCCTCCCGCCAGGGGGAGGAGAGGGGTAACAGAGATAACAGAATCTATTGGGATGTGTACATCCAGTGGCCTGGCACTTCACAATTTCAGAAGTACAGGGCCTTGGTTGACACAGGGGCTCAGTGCACCATAATGCCATCAAATTATCAGGGATCAGAAGCTATAACTATTCTGGGAGTCACTGGTGGATCTCAAGAGTTAACTAAGGTGGAGGTTGATATAAGTTTAACTGGTAAACAGTGGAGGAAGCACACAGTTGTGACCGGACCTGACGCACCTTGTATTCTGGGAATTGATTTTCTGAGAGAAGGGCGTTTCAAAGACCCTAGAGGTTACAAATGGGCTTTTGGAGTAGCATCTGTAGAAATTGATGGACAAAAACTGAAGCTGTCTGTTAGACCTGATCTTTCTGATGAATCTGCAGTTGTGGGACAACACAAGATTGAGGACATTAAATTGCCAGTTGCTTCTCAGACTGTGCATCACAGACAATACAGAACCAACCGTGACTCTTTGTTGCCCATTCAGAATCTGATTCGTCAGCTGGAGAGTCAGAAAGTCATCAGCAAAACTCATTCACCTTTCAACAGTCCAGTGTGGCCTGTGCGGAAGCAGAATGGAGACTGGCGTCTGACAGTCGACTACCGAGCCCTGAATGAAGTAACTCCACCTATGAGTGCAGCAGTACCAGACATGATGGAACTCCAGTATGAGCTGGAATCCAAAGAGGCCAAATGGTATGCTACCATAGACATTGCTAATGCCTTCTTCTCTATTCCCATAGCAGAGGAATGCAGGCCTCAGTTTGCTTTCACCTGGAGAGGAATCCAGTACACTTTCAACAGATTGCCAATGGGCTGGATCCACAGCTCCAGCATCTGTCATGCGGTGATCCACGATGCTCTGGAGAGAGGTGGTGCTCCAGAACACATCCAGTTCATCGACGATATCATCGTCTGGGGTAAAACTGCTGAGGAAGTCTTCGAGAAAGGTAACAAAGTCATTGACATTCTTCTGAATGCAGGTTTTGCCATCAAGCGAGACAAGGTGAAAGGACCTACCAGAGAGATCCAGTTTCTGGGAGTGCGGTGGCAGGATGGACGCCGACACATTCCAGTGGATGTGGTAAATAGAGTCTCTACCATGGCCAATCCCATGAACAAGCAAGAAACTCTACGTTTCTTGGGGATAGTGGGATTTTGGAGACTGCACATTCCTGGATACAGTCAGATTGTGAAACCTCTGTATGATGTGACTCGAAAGAGAAACAATTTCCACTGGGGACCTGAACAACAAGCAGCTTTTGACCAGATAAAGCAAGAGGTGGTTCAAGCAATGGGTCTGGGACCTGTCCGAGATGGTCCAGACATTAAGAACATTTTATACACGGCTGCAAGTGACAATGGTCCAACCTGGTGCTTGTGGCAAAGAGCTCCAGGTGAGACACGTGGACGACCTCTTGGTTTCTGGAGTCGAGGTTACAGAGGTTCAGAGGCTAATTATACTCCAACAGAGAAAGAGATTCTAGCTGCCTATGAAGGAGTAAAAGCAGCTTCTGAAGTGATTGGAACTGAATCACAACTTCTCTTAGCTCCCAGATTACCAGTTTTGAATTGGATGTTCAAAGGCAAGGGTTCCACACCACATCATGCAACAGACTCTACCTGGTCTAAGTGGATGGCTCTGATAACACAGAGAGCTCGAATGGGAAATCTTGAAAGACCTGGTCTGGTGGAGGTGATCTCAAGTTGGCCTGAAGGTACCAGCTGTACTAAACCTCCAGAGGAGAGAGTAACTCGTGCTGAGGAAGCTCCTCCTTACAATGACCTTTCTGATGATGAAAAGAAATATGCTTTGTTCACAGACGGTTCCTGTCGTCTTGTCGGGAACAAGCGAAGGTGGAAGTCTGCAGTGTGGAGTCCAACACGCCGAGTTGCAGAGGCAAAGGATGGAGAAGGAGAATCCAGTCAGTTCGCAGAGGTAAAAGCTGTCCAGCTAGCTCTTGACGTAGCTGAACGTGAGAGGTGGCCAAAGCTTTATCTCTACACCGACTCATGGATGGTAGCCAATGCTCTGTGGGGTTGGCTAAAGAACTGGAAAAAGAATGGTTGGCAGAGAAAAGGAAAGCCTATTTGGGCAGCTGAGCTGTGGCAGGACATTGCTGATCGAATCGAGAGAATTCCAGTGAAGGTGAGACACATTGATGCTCACATCCCTAAGAGCAAAGCTACTGAGGAACAGCAACACAACCATCAGGCAGATCTAGCTGCAAGAGTTTCTCAAGTAGACATGGACTCTGATCTTGATCTCGACTGGAAACACCGAGGTGAGATATTCTTAGCTCGGTGGGCTCACGATTCGTCAGGACATCAAGGCAGAGATGCAACCTACCAGTGGGCTCGTGATAGATCCATAGACATTTCCATGGATGCTATCACACAAGTCATCCGTGACTGTGACATTTGTGCTGCTATTAAGCAGGCAAAGCGACTTAAGCCCTTATGGTATGGTGACAGATGGTCCAAGTACAAGTATGGTGAAGCCTGGCAGATTGACTACATCACTCTACCACGTTCTCGTTCTGGTAAGCAGTATGTGCTCACTATGGTAGAGGCAAACACTGGATGGTTGGAAACTTATCCAGTTCCACATGCAACTGCACGCAACACCATTCTTGGTCTGGAGAGACAAATCCTGTGGAGACACGGAACTCCAGAGAGGATTGAGTCAGACAACGGAACTCATTTCAAAAACAACCTTGTAAAGAGCTGGGCCAAAGAGCACGGCATTGAGTGGATATTCCACATTCCCTACTATGCACCAGCTGCAGGGAAGATTGAACGCTACAATGGTTTGCTGAAGACCACTCTTAAAGCCATGGGGGGTGGATCTTTGAAAAACTGGGAAAAACATTTAGCACAAGCAACCTGGCTGGTAAATAGTAGAGGTTCAGTGAACCGAGCTGGACCTGCACACTCTGATCTGCTACAGAAAGTAGAAGGTGATAGAGTTCCTGTTGTTAGAGAAAAGAATCTGTTAGGCAAAACTGTTTGGGTGTTTTCTCCCTCAGGAGAGGCTAAACCTGTCCGAGGGGTGGTTTCAGCTGAAGGTCCGGGTCACACTTATTGGGTAATGCAAGAGAATGGTGAAATTCAGTGTATTCCACAAAGAAATTTAACTTTAGCTGAAAGAGTTTAATTTCAGAGTGTTGTACAGCTACATCGCGCCCAAAGGAAGAGTCCTTGAGGAATCCACGGTGCACGAACCCTGAGAACCCTGAGAGCGCTGAGTCAACTGAGAGTCCCTGTTCCCTGTTTCCCTTTTCTTCGCTTCGTCTGCGAAGAGACAAACTGTTTTCCATTTTTCTTGTTTCTTGGACTTCTGAATCATCTACACCTGAGGATAGCCGGAATGGACTATCAACTTTACTTACAAAATTGTAGATATTGTTTTAGATTGGATGGACAGTATGAACAGCCAATGAAATTGTTTAGAAGAGGTGGATTGTGACCGGTTGATGCTATGCCTTTAAGAAAGAGACAGTTGCTGAACACTCTGGCTGAATGTTTTTGATATTTGAACAAAAACAAGATAGTCTAAACTAATTTCATTGGTGCTTGTGGGGGGCAGTTTGGAGTTTGGGTGCTGTTAGTTCAGTCTGTGTCTGGTCTGGGTGCAGGCTGGGTGCAGTCTGTGCTTTTCTTTCTTGCTGAAGCAGGAACGGCCTTGAGTTAACAGCTAACCAGATAAGAGAACTAATTTTGCATGTGCTTTTTAGCTAACAGAATTTTTCTTCCCTAATTGCCTTTCTCTCTCTCTCTAACTCCTTTTGGGAAAAAGGGGAGGTGGGGAGGGAGAGAGGGGGGTTCAGGGAACCCCCCTGGCCGGCTGGAGGGAAAAAGGTTTTTCTGCATTGTGTTCATTGTTGTATTTTCCTGTATATATTGTAAATATTGTATATTTGTGTATATATTCATTGCATTCCATTTTTGCCTGTAAATATAGCTTTTCATCTGCTTTTCCGACTGAGCTAGCTGTGGTTTCTTTCCCTGTGTGTGGGGAGGGAACTTTCTCACCCCACCACATGCTGAAATTTATAACCAGTTTATTATAAAATAAAGGCAACACAGCGCTGGGCGCATAGCAAATTTGCTAGAGGCGCACTGTAACAACACGAGTTGAACTTATATAGATGGCAAACATACATATTGATATATTAAAACGTACATATTCATATATTCCCCAGCATGCTCCCACCCCTCTCCATCAGGACTGAGACAAAACCTGCACTTTTGACCTGGCCAGTCTTTAGACATGTTGGCGCCTCCCCTTTCTCTCACAATACAGACCATAACCAACCAATTGGCCCAACGATCGAGCCCCAGGTGCCCAGTAATTCCCCTTGCAAAAGCCAAATATTAAAAACAATTTCTCACAATACACAGATCATAGATTCAGTGGGCTGGAGAGGGAGAAGTGTCTTTGTGGCTCATCTGAACATATTGCCCAGAACTAAAGAGTGGAAAAGCTAAAACTGACAGTGACAGGCCCCCAAAAGGCTCCTTCAGACTGAGTTATATGTGGGTGTTTCGGTCCAGAGGGCGAGAGAGATTCAGTTCTTTTTGAGCATTCCCATGTTATGAAATTAAAGGCACAAATGAGGCCAAATATCAAAAGTGAGGCTGTTAACAGAATAAAGGAGACACATAGAAAGAAAAAAGGGAGAAAGAGAGAGAGCAAGAAAGGAATTATATTCCCACCCCCAGCCCCGAGACAATTTAGGTCCGAGGAAGGGTGCTGCTGTTTTGGCTTGGAGGAGATGCCATCCTTGTTGGCTTGTGCTGTCCTCCCTGGAGGAGGGGAGGGAGAGATCCCAATGTCCAAGTCCTTCTCTGAGCAGCCTCCAACATGTGGTGTCTTCAGTAAAGATGTCTTTTCTCTTCTCCAGGAGTTCTTCTTTTCTTCTTATAGCAGGCAAAACTTAGGGCACGGAGAAAGGGTTCCTGGTCTGCTGCTTCCAGGCTGCATGGTGATCTCTTTTTCTTCTTCACCTCCTTTTTTCCCTGTGTTTTTCCCTCTGTCTGTTTTTCTCTGTCTGAGCTGCTAAGGCCTGTTATAAATACAATAGTGGTTTGTGATTTGTGTTACACAATACGATATTCAGGGTGGTAGTGGCAGTTGGCAGTGGCTTGTTTTGAGAACAGAAGGTAAATGTTCAGACTGTGTTGACTTCAAACAGGAGCCTTATGCCAACTTTCTCAGGACCGCAGAATGTTTACCTTAGATAAGTCCTGAGCAGCTGTGCCTGTGTGAGAAAGATGTAGTTATTCAAAGGACGCATGAGAAAGACCTCTCCTACTTCATCTATGACCCCCTCAGAAGGACCCCTACCACAAGGAAGACGCATGCTCAAGAAGCCCAAGAAGTTGCTAGAACTCATCATCATATCCCTGCCTTCTATTAAGCATAAGCATGCATATGTAGATGATGTAGCTATATAAAGAAAAGATGGTAATTGTAAGGTGCTTTTTGGCAGAGACTGGAGGTGTCGGGGTGGGGGGAGTCTCTGCAGCCCGGTGCACCGCTTCCTTGCTCTCCTTCTTTAATAAAACGACTCTCACAAGAAACTTAGAAATTTTCTTGTGCGGCCCGTTCGTAACAGGCTTAGTGTCTTTTATTCAGTTAATCGCAGCTCCCCCCTGACCAACACACTAATCACATTAATGATGCAACTGCCAGGTGTGCTATCAGTGGGCAGTGCTGACCCATCAGATAGGTCATTCACAGCAATCTTATCTTTTTGTCAGACATTCCAGAGGGGTCTTTTCACCATGCCTTTCCTGGGCAGCTATTGTCTGGGCTAGGAGCAAAGGTTATTTTATCTTTGTTGATTCACATCAAGCGAAACAAGATTTAGTCTCTTACAGTGGGTAAATAAAAACACAATCCACAGTTCTTGTTGTTGTGAAACTAGAGAATTATGTAGGGGAAAATAAAGATCAAGAGAAATAAAGTTCAAGGTGGATATCGTATGTCCACATGAATGTAGGAAAAGGGAAACTATTTGCTGTTACAATCGTGTTTATTCAGTAAGATACTAATATATAGTATGCAATGTATTGGAAAAGAAATTAAGTTCTTCTTAAATATCACTAATGATTTGAAGTGACAGTAAATAAAATGTAAATAAGTCTGTTTAAACAACACTAAATACTTGACATTGGTTTTGTATTTATAGATATTTCTTTCTCCCCTCAAATTATTTACTGTATTTGACAACTTGTGCACCTCTTCAATGGAACAAGTGAAGAGCTCTTACATGAACAGGCTATAATGTGATGGCAGGAAGTGCTCTATCCCTAGGGCTGGCTAAGAATCATACACACAGCTTCTAAATCACGTTGGGAAACGTTTGCAAAACAGCATACAACAACAGTAACTATGCATGAAGAACTTGTAATTTCAGATAAATTTATAAACTGAGAACTTGTAATTTCAGATGAATTTATAAACTGACAAACTATGATTCTTTGGTGGTTAACATACCACTGAAAGCTAGATCGGTACAGAGAGAGCAGACGCAAGGAAGAATAACTGTCAGAACACAGAAGTTATTATGGACCATAGAAATAAAAGCAATAAAAAAGGAGAGATTTAAACACAATAACATCTATGTACAGTGATAAGGCAAGCTGCATCTTGAGGAAGAGAATGAAAAAATCTTCACTTGATAAATACTCATGGGTTTTTGAACTATCACAGTATTGTCTCTGCTCTCAGAAAATATTGGCAAAAGCATTCCACTTCAGAATTACAGGATCGTGATATTCACTGTACTTAATCCAAACGCTGGGTTTTTTTGCAGAGCATACAGCAGAGATGCTTATAAATATGCATTGCACAAAAGTATTTATTCATTCTTTGAAAATAAATGTCTATAGAGTAATCTTCCCTCATATGTACAGAGTAATAATGCATTTCAACAAGTAGATAAATAGACACACTGTAGGTAGAAACAGACAAAGGAGAACACAGGAGGTTTCTTTTAAACATAACAAAAAATTTCTTTACTTTTGAGGGTGATGGAGCACCTAGATCAGGCTGCCAAGAGAGTCTCCTTCTCTGGAGGCTTTCAAAACCCTCTCAGACTCATTCCTGTGCAACCTGAGTTAGACAGGGAGGTTGGACAAGATATCTCTGGAGGTCCCTTCTAATCCCTGCTATTCTGTGATTCTATGATTTTGTAAATAACAAAGACTTTAAAGGGATTATTGTGCAAAATACCAAACATTCATGTATGGTAAATATACTCTCTTTTTCTGTTAATGAGATATATTAATGTATACACATAATTACCATACATGAAGACAAGGAGAGGCAAAATACGTTCAGATACAATTATATATGAAATCACCATTTCTGAGCACTCTAGAGATAACTAATCCATCTTGGCATGTTACTGTTAAAAGTACTTTTCCCAACTAATCTCTAAAGTCTGTGAAGCACTAACTCTGTGTTTAAAAGCAATCATGGAAAGTCTGGCATATAAAGTACCAAAACACATTACCCTTGATGGACTAGTTTTCAGTTAAAATGAGTAATTTTTGGGGGGTGAAGTGTGTGGTGTGGGTGCTGTCAGCCAACACTGTGGGAACAGATCAATGTCCCTGAGGTCATGAATAGGTCAGTAGACTTGAAGGTGATATGAATAAAGTTGCAAGTAAAATGTCACTTAATAATTTTTATTGAAAGTTTTCTAATTATTTCCTATTAAATTCAGAGAGAAAGTATTGATTTTGCTGGAAGTGATTGGGTATGAGTCTGAACACAATATTTTGTGACCATATTATTTATGTATTAATATGAACTTTAACAAGGCAAAGCCAGGCACTTTATCAGGAACACCTGACATGTATTTTGTTTCAGAAAGGTATGCTGAATGTCTGCAATGCAGGACCAAAACCAAGTTTACACATCAGCTAGTCAGAGAGAAAACACTTCCTTGGAGGCCAAAGCAGTCTTTTGCTGGGAGATTTCAGTTTTACTCAAAAGACATATTCAGAGAGTAATTCTGAAAAACTAATTTACAAGCGAAATATTAAGTCACATTTAAAACTTCACTATAAAATACCCAAGAAACTATTTTTCTCAAGTTTGCTCCAGGTCTAGACACACATAAGTCACGTGATATAAGCATTATTCAGTAATTTTGTACTTTGTCCAAAAAGGAAGCACTCAGAAACAGACGGGGGAAAAAAATTCTATTTGAGAATACGTGTAATGCAAGAAGGATTGACAAAGGCCAATAAATTGTTAATTCTTTCTGTTATGTAGAAAAAAAACCCCACTTGCCTCTTCCTGTTGTGACACCAAAACTTACTCCTGGCACAAGCAGATTTATTTCAGAAACTGCAGCCCCAGTCCCAGCTAGATATAAAGAGAGCCTGGCCAAAACATTTATACTGCTACAGAGTTTTCCAGTATCATATTATAAGAAATATCTCACCGATCGTGGGAGTTAAATTCATCTGATATTATTCTCATGGACATATTCCTGTAGAACTTTAAACCGCTGACATCTGCCATCCAAGCAGTGCTCGTGACTATTTCATCCTTTCCCTGTGTTATAGAAATTATGAGACCCACTCAGAAAATGTAGTGAGGTAGAGGTATTTTCAAAGATATAACCAGTAAATTCATTAAATCATTTGCTTTAGACAAACTGCCAGAGTAACCAGACACTGTAGGAAATGGTAAAAATAGACTCTTTCTCAGTCAAGTAGTTAATTGAAAGTCTTGGCAAGTTTTATCTAAAACAAATACAATGGTTGGACTCAATAATCTTAGCGCTCTTTCCAACCTAAATGATCTTTGATTCTATGATTGTATGTTAAGGAAGAAATTTTCTTAAGTTTCCCTTCAAATATTTACTGCACTGTTAGAATCTGAGAGGAGTATGTATTTTACAAGCCTTAACACATCTCAGGAGCAGGTCAGCTGTCTGCACTATATCTCATTCTCTTTCTACTTTGATCTGTGTAATAGCATCATAGCAAATGTTGGCAGTTTCATGCTACAAAGGTCCTCCTTGCTTCGTATGTTGTAAATCATGCCATAACAGGGTTTCAATGGCATGAAGGTAAATTTAACATGATAGTAACAACATGTGATTGTTCCAAGATCTGACCAGTGATAGTATATAATGGTTTGTACATCATGTGAAAATTTTCCTCTTTTGTTGTTTTTTGGTGTTTGTTTTTTTGTTTTAATAAATCTTAAACTTGCTACAACTTAATTTTGTGTACATGCATCACTGCCTAACCCCAAACTCACAATCTTTCAGGCTGTCCATTATTCTGCTTTCACAAAATCACAGAATGCGTCCATCTGCAAGGGTCCTCAAAGATATCCAGTCTAACCCTCAAAGTGCCTGTATGTCAGTGGTAAGAGAGAATGTCAAAGAATTATATCAATAAATATATCTGTGGTAAGGATGATTTCACACTCTTCAAGGAAACACTTGTCTTAAGAGTCAAGAAAATTAATGGAAGCAAGTGAAATATGAGTGACTTACGAACACTAGTTTCAGAACTTGTTGACTAAAAGGCTGATTATTTTTTTCCCCCAATTCTCTCTCTTTTTTCAGGAACTGAGGATTTTTTTTCAATTCAAACTCAAAATTTACGATTCAAAACAAACAAATGGGGAAAGAAGTAGAATCACAGTTAAAAGTGTGACTGAATGGATCAGCTGATGAAATATCGAAGTTCTGTACCATGTGAAACACTCTGTCACATGCTGCCCCTTTGGAAAGTCCCAAAGAGTAATTGTAGAAGGGTGCACATTTCTCCAGTATCCTGTGTAAGTTTCATGTGGATATATAGTGAAGGCATATTAAACAGTATTGTAGTCAAGAATGTGGAGATAGAAGTCCTATCCTAGGTCCCAGAGGCAATAATGAGAATTTAGTTTATTTAATGTGCATTGACTTCTTAATGTAAAAATTTGACTCTAGATGCTCAAATTTACACACCTATGTCTATGGTGTCCCCCTGTGTCTATGGGTGTCCCCCACGGTTGGTGCGCTATTCAATTTCTGAAACATAGTCAATCAGTGTCACTTGCAGTGGTTTGGGAGAAAGGCTTATAGGTAAGCTAGGAGGCCTGGGCTTTTTGGTGAGTGGGTGAAGGAGGCTGAGCAGGAATTGCTAAAGTATGCACTTCTTGTACAAGTCTGCAATATGCCTAATCAGCCCATTGATCTGAACATAAATACCCACATGGACAGTGAAAAAGCACTGACAATAAAACTCTGTTCTTTCTAAAGTACGTGTTTCTCATCAAAAAATAATAAATTCTCTTCTTTTGCTTAGAACTTTATGTCATTTCCAGATTACAAAACGTATAAGAAACAATTTTATTTATTTATATGTATATGTAACACAAGCTACAAAATTATCATTTATGTATATATGTAGATAGGTAGGTAGATAGGTAGATATAGATATATAAATATGTACACACATATGATGTTGTAGCTTAGTTTGTCTGTAAATATACTGGAATTCAGTGATTAGCAAACATAAATCAATACACAAGCTTAACTCACTTCAGGGTAGGTCTCATTTTGTTCTTATTCCAATTAAACATTCTTGGGTTTTTTAATAAAAACACAATCTTCTACTTTTTGAAAGTGATGTAGTTTTTTCTTTATTTCTCTGCACAGTACTGCCATAAACCAGTCTGAAAGATGACTTCTGGGTATCGACTGAAGAAATTATTGATATATCGATGTATTGATATAGCTGTGAAGTTTCTTTTTTCATGACTTTTTTCATCACTGCACATCACCCTTTCCAAAAGTGAGTGACACATTACTGCTTTTACTCTGAGTCAAATACAAACAAATAAACAAAAGTATCTGAGATGCACAAAAATACATCAAGTAATTTGAAAGCTAAGAGTGTGAAGAGAGCTAAGGGCGTGAAGAGGTCTGAGGGAGATGTGTAGGTTTACTGTGGCAGTAGTCCTGGAAGAACATGAGTGCTCTCATGTTGTATGGTACTGAGCTGCTTGGGCAAGTTGCATCTACAAATCCTGGAGCACTAAATGTTACTAAATGTTGCTTCCCTTTCCCCCATATCAGGAGATATGGATGACCTAGAAGTTTCTATATCAACCAAAAGGACACAATTAAAAATCTTGCGAGATGGATGTGGTGCACGAGTCACAGTTTGGCCTCTTTTGTGGAGCATAAAAGAACATAGTAATTGCACAATTGTAATTGCTTTACCAGATTCCATTGTGAGATTTTTCCAAACTGCATAGAATAGCCAGATGTCTTGACTACTGCTTCCACATAATCTACATTTTCAACTAGAACAGCATCCAAGGGAGTCACACAAACAGAGCAAAACATTTAGCTATTGTTTGCATCTTTGAAAGGAGTTAAAAACCTGACCCAAAGGTTGGATACTATAAGTTAAAATTTCCTTATTACAGTGTATCATATTTACCAGATAAAAAAATGAGGTATGATAGCATTTCTTTCTGTTGAAAATGTACATGTGCTAACTTTTTAATGGTTAAAAACACAAAATTCCTTGTGGTGAAATTAGCATGTTGACTTGAGGTGTGAAGGCAGCAAAAAAATACAAGCCATATGTGCAAATACCAGCTGAGGAAATATAACTGGAAACATGACTCATTTATTGATCCTTTTCAAGTTTATTTCCAGGGACAGAAGGAAAACAACCTTAAGAGAGACATACTTTTGTACTTTGTCCAAAAGGGAAACACTCAGAATCAGACAAGAAAAAAAAAAAAAAATCTGTCTGAGAATATGTGTAATGCTATCTGAGAATATGTGTAATGCAAGAAGAATTGAAAGTTCAAAAAAAAAAAATCTGAATTCATGGTTTTTTGTGCTTGCACAGAGCTGACCAAGAAAATTCACAGTTAAATACCGACCAGACAAAATTATTTTTTTCATACAGATTTATCAAAACAAAACTATATATGAATTGATAAATGATTGAAAATCTAGGTACTGATCTCCTAGATCAGACATATTAATTAAAACCATCTTTTTTTTCAGAGAGTTTATGCTAACTTTATATTATTTAGAGAGTTTTGTGTTAGGAAGTTCTCGAAGCTTGCAGTCAACATGATAATGATCTGGAATGTATTTGCTGAGCATTCAATAACTGATTAAATATGTTTGAACAATAGTCTAAGAAAATTTTATCCTTTGGACATTCTTCCTTTGTTCTTCTTTTGTTTAAATAAAATAACAAGTGGTGGTGGTGCTGTTCAAGTTTTAATCTCAAGGTAAAAATAACATGTTTTCTTGTAAAACAAAAATAGGGTGCGGTTCTGAAACCCAATGCATTGCTTTAATTTAAAATATTTTTGTTGCTATTCTTCGCATTTTAGATGCTACATCAGAAGGAACAGAAACAAAACTGTTAATAAGACAAAATTACAGGTGCACTGCACTTGAAGAAACCCAGAAAACACGTCAGGATATTAAATACAAATAATTCAAAGAAGGTTTGCAGCAGTTTTCATTTGTGCATTTTCACTGCTGAGGGGAAGCTGGGAATAGAACAAAGAAATATACAGGTAGTAATGGGATCTGTGAACTCTAATTTTATGTGGGTTTTGAGGCACATGGAGGGTTTCAGGTCGATCAGGCATTTGCATTTTCTAGGTTTGTTTCTTTGTTTGTTGCTTTGAGCTCAGTATTCTCAGGTTTCAAATAATTTCTGGAATACGACAGGTGTGCATTTCACTTATTCGTGGTATTATTACTGATAGAATTGCACCTTTTAATGATTACTTACACTGTAGTAAATACTATAAGCTGTGTTGTAGTAAACAGAATTATTCCTTGGCAGGAATTAGGACTCTTCCTCAAAAAAAGGGAGGTCTTTCTGCTGGTGTAGTTTACTAGAGCAGCGCCTGCCTCATCCATGAGTGTACTTGTATCTCAAGCATTCTTTTTCTATTGTATGCGGGGTAGTTTGTGACTTCTTATTATACTTGTATTATGAATATCAGTTTTAGAAAACTTGTGATAATATTTTTTTATAAATAGGAAACATCTATTCTTCAGATTATTCCATTACTTAATCTGTTTCTATCACCTTTATTTTTTTTCTTCCATTTTGCATTTGTAACTTCCATAACTATCTTAAACATTTACTTATCAATTTAAATATTCCTCTTTTGGCTAGTTTAACATACACAATGCCATTTTCTGTAACTACTATTTTTATCTCAAGGATGTAGCTAGCCTGCTTTTTTTCAATTATATCATTCGGATTAAAGTTGAAGATTTTTTGGTTTTTACATCTAACTTTTCAATCTGTCATCTTCTGTGTAGTTCTCAAATATGATTATGAAAACCAGGTTTTGTACATGCAATCTAATATTTTTCTCAAGGTTTTTTTTTTTTTTTTTCATTCGCTACTCATTTTGGTTTCCTCTCAGGCTTTGCATTTGGACATTTTGCTATAATTTTTTTTTTTTCTAAATAGCAGTAGTATAGCAGAAAGAGATTGCAATAATCAGATGACCTACCCTACTTTACATATGAAAATTAGACGTCTGCCGTTGAGCGAAGTGGTTAGGCTGGTTTGTTTCAGGTGCCGATCCGAGGAGCAGACGGATGGCCATCACCAGGCATGTCCTTTTGCCCATTGTCTGGTAGGAATTTTGGGTCAACAGATGACATTCAGGCATCTAAATGCAGGTCAAAGATTATGACAGACCTCAGTGTTTTTGTCAGTGAATGTTATATTAATAAGTCAGTTGTTAAACTACCACTTATGCTCTCTGGATTTTCCTCTGTTATGTACTATTTAGTGACAATATATTAACTATTAAAGAGGTTAATATATTTCTGCCAGTGTAAGAGCAAATATGTGGAAAAAAATATATACCTGTTTGTTGGGGTTTTTTTGGGGTTTGTGTTGTTCATTGTTTTGTATTATTTTAATCATGTCGTCAATTCTGAAGTTGTTTTTATGGTAATATAAAGTGTGAACTTTAGCTTTTCTTTACATAACTTCTTCTTTCCACCTCCATGAATAGCACATCATATAAAAGATAACTTGTAGTATTCTCATTGCAAATTTGAAGTCAAATAATTAGCAGGCTTGTGTTTTGTGCTTTGAATGGGAAGCCACCTGTAAGCTCTCAAATATTTTGATGTCATAGTGAAACTACCTGGGATTCTATAATAATAATTTTGACTAAACAATTCACTGGATTCCTTTTAGGTATCCAGTGAGAGCTGAAGTGATAGAACTAAAACTATTCTGTTCCATTCTGCCCTGTTTTCACTTGGTTGGTTGGTTTGGGGGTTTTGCTCTGTGGGGCTTCTGTTTGTTTGTTTTTATTTCAGTTAAATTGCACTATGAATTATAATTCATAGCTGACCTCAGATAGTTGCTTCAGTTTAATATTAGTTTCAAAATCGCAATACTCATGAGGTATTTTTCCACTGAAAATTAAATAAATGATACAACAAGGAATTACTATCTCCCAATTATTTCAAAATTGCAAGCCATATAGGAGGGTCATAAAAAATACTTAAGTTTATGGATTTTGATAAATAAAGCAACACAATTTTCCATGTATCAGCCAAAAAAACTCTATCATTGCATCAGTGCATTTATTAACTTAGCTGATGACATATTTTTTCCTCTGGAAACTTGGGTAGCACATGAAACTGTGCTTGTTGGAAATGTATTTTTTTAAGGGACACAGAGTAAATATTCAGGTAATTCTCTGAGGTATGAAAGCCACCTTTCTTAAATAATTAAAAAAAACCCCAACATATTGGAAGAGGGTAAAAGACTGAAAGTCTTAAAACAAAAAGGTTGGGTTGTGATTGATTAGTGATATGTGCCTGTATATTACTATATAATACATCATTTCATATATCAGGTCTAAAACCAACGTATTATATAAAATATAAACCTATATATACTATATATCATTATATATAATAATACATAATATATACTAGAATACCTTTTCCAGATAAATTTCCGAAGGATATATATACTGGTTTCTGTGCCACTGTAAACATATATACATGTTTTATATACACACAATGTATTTTCCTTTACTATCAAGAGCCATTTTTTTCAAAATTGTATTGTTCGGCTCAAACTGCAGGGCGTATTTATCAAAGAAGCCTTTTCCACTTCAGTTTTGTGACACATCTGGAAAGCCAGCAACAGATTTCACAACGGAGTTGTTGCAGGCTTCCATTCAAAGCTGACCTGGGTTACCTACAACAGTCATCATACTACCCTACATTTTGTTCATGTTGACCCTAATACTGGTCTTAAAAGCACATACAAAAGTTAGAAAAAAAGGAGACCTAAAATACATATATGTGTTTTCTTAGTGTAGTTCAAGACTACGCAAATATTTCCAAGACTCGATAGATGACTTCTCAGAGTTCTTACTTCAGACATGTCTCCGGCAGTTAATGTCTCCTCTTTTCCCGCCCCCCTCCCCCCCCCCCCCCCAGCACTTCAGGAGAAGAAAATGCAACATTTACAGAGTAAATAAAATATTGACTTAAGGTGCGAAGGCAGCAAAAAAATACAAACCATATGTGTAAATACCAACTGGGAAAATATAACTGGAAACATGACTCACTTATCGATCCTTTTCAAGTTTATTTCCAGGGACAGAAAGAAAACAACCTTAAGAGAGAGATACTTGTGTTCAGAAGCCCTGGGAAAGAAATAGCAGGTGGTCATATTTGGAGAAATAGAATTTCAGACTGGTCTGAATTTTCTCTAAATCCCGGTCATCTTTTATGTGGAACAGTGTTCTTTCCCTTTGTAAATGCAGCGGTTTTATGGTTCGTTACAATATTGTAAAAATGAACAGATAGAAAGAATAAGTACTTTGACAACATGAACAACTTATGGCAGATAGACATTCTTGGGGTTTGTGAACTGGCCAAAACTAATGGAAGAGACTGCCAATCTGCCAATGGATCCACCTACAGTAAATCCAGGAGTATACTATGCACAGTACTGTGGCTGTTGTATTTAGTCTAGACCAAGCTGTAGCACCCACTGCCTATCCTTGATGTCTACTTCAAACATGATCACAGATAAAGGAGCAGCTGGTCAGTGTGTGTGCAAAGTATGTTCCAGACAGCTCACAGCAGCTGAACGGGAGCTGTGATTGTGTACTAGCTGTTCACCTGGGTTTTCTGGGCATCAGTCAGACAGCTGGAGTTCCTGAACCAACAGGGGTAAGTATAATCCTAAAATCCTTGATAAATTATTCCATTCCCACTTCATCAAAAAATAAAACTGAACAAGAAACATAGAAGGCAGTAGCAAGAGGAAGACTAGAATCTATACAGTTCAACAGTGAAGTAATTTTAAAGAATGAAGAAGGAATGATAATATGTGTAAAAATTAGAATTTAGTAGTATTGTAGAATAAGTGGGAGACAGCAGACTTGCAGAATTCAGTGTAAGTCAGTCACTGAGCATAAATGATATTTTTGTGGACAGATATAAGTATCATCTTAGTGAGAGAAAGTCACACACACACACACAAAACATTGGGCAAACATTTTTTGAATACGATTTGTGGTTTACTCATCTGTGTTTATAGGGGTTTTTTATTATTAATTTCTATGTAGTGTAAATAATATTTGTAAAAGTTGCAGTATTTATTAAAAACTATAAATAAAACAATATTTATTTTATTTCATATTATTTCAAATGCCATTCCAGTGGATATAATATCGAATGAATTGACTGGAAATGATGTTTTCGTAACGGCAAATGTTAAAGGAACTGAGTTTTAACTCTGTGCAGTATTTACATAGGAAGTACATATCTAAGAAAAATCACTTACGCTTTTATAAATTAGAAGCAACTACCCATGCATTCAAGCAAAACAAAAGAACAGTTTTAGTTCAGGTGACCCATCACTCACACACATTTCAACATAAACCAAAGACTAATTATTATTGCTGGAGTTTGCTTGGAGCGTAAATGTCAACAAAGAAAGTATGTAGAAAACATTGTTTCATAGTTTATAGTTTCATAGTTTCAGTTAGGGTTGGAAGGGACCACAAGGATCATCTAGTTCCAACCCCCCTGCCATGGGCAGGGACACTCTACACTAGATCAGGCTGGCCAGAGCCTCATCCAGCCTGGTCTTAAACACCTCAAGGGACGGGGCCTCAACCACCTCCCTCGACAACCCATTCCAGGGCCTCACCACCCTCACGGTGAAGAACTTCCTCCTCACCTCTAGCCTGAATCTCCCCACCTCCAGCTTCATTCCATTCCCCCTAGTCCTATCACTCCCTGATAGCCTGAAAAGTCCCTCCCCAGCCTTCTTGTAGGCCCCCTTCAGATACTGGAAGGCCACAATGAGGTCACCTCGTAACCATGCACAGACTATTGATACAAAAGCTTAAGTCTTTGATTAAACTTACACAGTTTTTGTTTAGATCCAAATGCAGCACAGATTCTACAATCACTTCTCTCCTCCTAGGAAGAAACACAACAGCCACCACAGGTTAAATATAGCAGCAAACTTTGGGTTCTCAAAACATAACAACCGTGGCACAAATTAATATAGTTCATTTGCCAAGAAATGAAGGGAATAAAAAAATGAATAGATGAAAGAAAATGTTACAGATTAAGAAACATATCAACTGAGAAAAGAGTGGGTCAATTTACTGCTGAGATTCCAAAAATGTTTTAGTCTTGAAATGAATGTCCTTAGTATCTGTTGATACCAGTACGATACAATTTTATTAGTCCACAAAATTTTTTTGTAAGGCATATGTTTTGGTTATTTTCCACTACAGTCAAACAGATAGGCAACTGGTCTCGTGATATGAAAACGGGATTAATCATTATCCTTTAAACACCTATTTCACTTCAGGAGAAAATATAACTCAAGGAAGTGTCTTGTAAGATGAACTTTCATCTTCCATATTACAAAAGTACCCAAAACAAACGAACAAAAACCATTTTGGTCACTGATGATTCAGATTATTTATTTTCTTTAAAAGGAGCGGGCATTATGGACTTTATTCTGGCTCCTAAATTTAGTGCAGTGAGTACGAGTGAAATTTCTTGTTTAGTTTTCAGATGTTTGTTTCACAATTTTAATCCAAAATCAATGCTTTGTTAAAATTAGTGAAAATATTTTACAATAATCATAATGAAAGTAGCTTTATAACAACTAATGACTGAAAAGTAACTTTTGCCTTTAATCACAGAAAACCTGGAACAGCAGATATTACCTTAGAAGTGCACTTTTTAATTTTTTTTTCCCTTCAAGCCACTGTCTACGGTTCTTTTTCTTGTGTCTCTGCCATCTTGGAACCAGGTGAATTTTGCTTCACAGGTTTTTCCAAAAGTGAGGCTTTTCTGGGCTGAGTCAAACTATCAGATCTATCCCTATATTATCTGAATTATTTATGGCATATAACATCAATAAATGTTTCATCATTGAATATTCAATACTGAATGTATTTTATTAATTCAATCCTACTAAAAAGCATAGCGGCCTAAGAGATGTTGCAATAGCAGTAACTTGGATATGGCCTCAAAGTTTGTTCTTTTGCTTGTCCAAATTACCAAACATCTGTGAACCCAGATGGATACATAGAAGGGCTGTACCTCCAAATATTTGTTCACACCGAAAGTCAAAATATTGTTGATAATAAAAAAGTATCGAATGTGCATGTGTATGTCTCTGTCAGCTTTTCTTTGGGATTAACTCCCTCCCCCCACCCAGGCCTCTCAATTTCAAGATAAAGATACATGTCTAGATTTATTTTAAATGAAATAGTTTGAGAAGCTGTCATGAAGGGTGCCTCTGCCCAGAATTATGCCCCAGGTACTGCCAAAACTTGTCCCAACATGTTTTGCTCACAACCCCCCTTCCCCCTCCTTTCTGGAGTGGGTGCTCAGCCCAGAGCCCAGTAAACAAAAGGCCAGGCATCAGAGAGCCGGGGTAAACAGCCCAACCTGCCTTGTTTGGGGTAAACAACATCACGTGCCCACCATGTGGGATGCTTGTGAGATGCTCATGCTTCTTTCAAGTTTGGGTATAATTCCAGCCACACACTTGGCCACAGGCTAAAGGTATTACCAAGGTTGACTATTGGCCCAATTTAAGGCTTGAGCATATGGTAAGTATTCCCCAAACTGTAAACAAGTCACTCTTTGCTCTTTGCTCTTGCTATTAAGCTTTATTGCCTCTGCTATTAAGCTACATCCATGTGCGTGCACACTGCCGGCCTCTGCAGTCTAGAGAGAAGGCAGCAACCTGGGAAGAGCTTCCATGCCTCAGTTTACCCGGAAGCCCACAAAGAGTCCTTTGCTTCGCTACAACTACAACTTAGCATAGTACTCCCAGTCCCACTGGTAGGAAAAGCAGATACCACATCTTAAAGGGACTGAATCCCAATGGTACACCTTATCCAGTCAGAGGGAGGACTAGCCTGAACCCTTTGGCAAGTCCTAACATAGTCTGCTCCAGCCACAAGCTGCAGACCTGCGAGCCAAAGCCCTTTGCGTGCCCACTTGCAACAAAGGACCCCACAGTCAGGGGAGAAGAGCCATCTCCACTCCACAGCCCTCTAAGTCAAAAGCTGACCTAGGGTGATTCAGAGCCAGGACCACCTGAGAGCACCCCTTATAGCTTCACAAAGGACTGCCCCATAACCCTAGAAATGGAAAAGCAGCTTCCAGAGGAACTTGGCAGTGCTTGCATAGCCCAGATAGAGCCAGGGGAAAGCCACACTACTCTGCACCACCTCCCCCCATGCTCTCTAGCAGCTCCAGGAGGGAACCGCATCCCACACAGCACCCTGCTGACCTCCTCAGGGACCATAGCCCCAAGGGAGCTGCCTGAGCCCATCCAGGGAACCTGTCTGTTGGAAAAAGTTTATGCCTCACCCCAACCCTGCAGCCGCAGGAGGAGAAAGCTGCCCCCACTGCTGTGTCTGGAGGGACCACCCCCGGGAGCCGGCGCTGGGTCTCTGCAAGCCTCTGAGCCTCAGCAGTGACCAGCCCCAGCAGCCGCAGCCCCAGCCACGTCCCTTTCCCTATAGCCAGTGTAGGCAGCCAGCATAGCAGTAGCTTAGCAACCAGCTTAGCAAGTGAAACACTGTATCTTTCCAGTGTTCATATTTAATGCCAGATTTGGTTCAGTTCAAAATCCCTGTGCCTTAGCTTGTGTGGTATTGCAATCTATGGTATAAACAGCCTCCCTGGTAATGCCTGGAGTCATAATTCATGATCAAAATTGATTTAAGTCTCTCAAAGGTTCCTTTGATTATACATGCCTGACACACTGTTTCTCATAGCTGTATAAGCAGCCGCCAGATGTCAAGTCGCCATCTGGTGGACAAGTGGCAGAATTGCAACCTCGGGTCTTAATTGAATATCTATTTTGTATTTTTCTAATTGGCTTCAAATTGCTATATTGTACCAGTTTATGGGATATATCTCATGACTGTGCACTAGAGTCTGCATATAAATGTGGTTATTAATATACTTTTAACAAGTGTTTATATATTATACAAGTGGTATATATTATAACAAGTGGCTATTAATATATTTTATTAGTAAACATAATTACCATATTCCATATTGTCATAAGTCATAAATTAATAGCCATTTTCGTTACACAGGCCTTAACACTACAAAAATTAAAAATAATAAACAGATCTTCCTGGGGTTAACGAAAATAGATATGTATTAGTTCCGTGCTGAATGGATTGTATTTCTTTCTCAGGAACTGATTCCCAGACAGGATATATTGAATAAGTCAGATATGTAAAACCAGTTATATCAGAGGTTGTCTCAGAACTATGGGCTCTGTGGAGTTTCATCTCATGTATACATGTCTCCATCTCCCCCCACACCCCACCCCCAAAAAAACCCCAACAGTTTCATAGTTTCATAGTTTCAGTCAGGGTTGGAAGGGACCACAAGGATCATCTAGTTCCAACCCCCCTGCCATGGGCAGGGACACTCTACACTAGATCAGGCTGGCCAGAGCCTCATCCAGCCTGGTCTTAAACACCTCAAGGGACGGGGCCTCAACCACCTCCCTCGACAACCCATTCCAGGGCCTCACCACCCTCACGGTGAAGAACTTCCTCCTCACCTCTAGCCTGAATCTCCCCACCTCCAGCTTCATTCCATTCCCCCTAGTCCTATCACTCCCTGATAGTCTGAAAAGTCCCTCCCCAACCTTCTTGTAGGCCCCCTTCAGATACTGGAAGGCCACAATGAGGTCACCTCAGAGCCTTCTCTTCTCCAGACTGAACAGCCCCAACTCCTTCAGTCTGTCCTCATAGGAGAGGTGCTCCAGCCCTCTGATCATCCTCGTGGCCCTTCTCTGGACACGCTCCAGCACCTCCAGATCCATCTTGTAATAGGGGCTCCAGAACTGGACGCAGTACTCCAGGTGGGGTCTCACCAGAGCTGAGTAGAGGGGGAGAATCACCTCCCTTGACCTGCTGGCCACACTTCTCCTGATGCAGCCCAGGATCTGATTGGCTTTCCGGGCTGCAAGTGCACATTGAGAGCTCATGTTGAGCTTCTCATCCACCAGCACCCCCAAGTCTCTCTCCTCTGGGCTGCTTCCCAGCCAGTCCCTGCCCAGCCTGTATTTGTGCCTGGGATTGCCTCGACCCAGATGCAGGACCCTGCACTTGGTCTTGTTGAAGCTCATGAGGTTGGCTTGTGCCCACCTCTCCAGCCTGTCAAGGTCCCACTGGATTGCATCCCTTCCCTCCAGTGTGTCTGCTGCACCACACAGCTTGGTGTCATCAGCAAACTTGCTGAGGGTGCACTCGATGCCACTGTCCATGTCACCCACAAAGATGTTGAACAAGACTGGTCCCAGGACTGATCCCTGAGGGACTCCGCTTGTCCCTGGCCTCCACTGGGACATGGACCCATTGACAGCCACTCTTTGGGTGCGGCCATCAAGCCAGTTCTTTATCCATCTGGTGGTCCACCCATCAAACCCGTGTGTCACCAGCTTGGAGACCAGGATGTGGTGTGGGACAGTGTCAAAGGCTTTGCTCAGGTCCAGGTAAACGACATCAGTTGCTCGCCCCTCATCTATTAATGCTGTCACTTGTTCGTAGAAGGCCACCAGGTTTGTCAGGCAGGATTTGCCCTTGGCAAAGCCATGCTGACTGCTCCAAATCACCTCTTCACTACTCTTCTGAGTCACTAGTGCCTCCAGGAGGATCTGCTCCATGATCTTTCCGGGCACAGAGGTGAGACTGACTGGCCTGTAGTTCCCTGGTTCCTCCTTCTTACCCTTTTTGAAAATGGGAGCAATATTTGCCCTTTTCCAATCTGTGGGGACTTCCCCAGTCTGCCATGACTTTTGGAATATAATAGAGAGGGGCTTAGCAACCTCATCTGCCAGTTCTCTCAGCACCCGTGGGTGTATCCCGTCGGGTCCCATGGACTTGAACACTTTCAGGTTCTTCAGGTGATCACGAACCTGAGCTTCACTTATGAAGGGCAGTTCTTCCTCCCCTTCCCTGGCATCGTCTGCCATGACTCCAGGAGTGTGGCTGGAGGCCCTTGCAGTGAAGCCTGAGGTAAAGAAGTTATTGAGTACCTCAGCCTTTTCCACATCACTTGTGACCAATTCACCAGTTTCCTTTCTGAGGGGGCCCACACCTTCCCTATTCTTCTTCTTACCATTAATATACAAAACAAACAAAAAACACACAACACAAAACAAGGACATCTGTGACAATCAGTGTTCACTGTCTGACTGAGGGGATAGAAAGAAATCACAAATGTCATGTCATTTATGAAGCAAGACGGAAAAGACTTAGTGAACATCTATCTGGGAGAGTTGCTGCTAGTCTTTAGCAGAACCTTGTGGAACCAGGTTCATATCAATTAGATTGATATATCTAGGTTACAGCACAGTCACCTTCATTTGACAGATTTTCCGTAATTGGTTACAAAGGTCATATAATTTTGAAGAATACACTTTGAGTTTAGATGTCGTAAGTCTCTTATCTGTAGTTTCTGTTCTTTCCTGAATTGTGCAAATGTATGAGAAGTGATCTCTGTTTTGAAGAAGTACTTGGCAATGCTTAGCACGTTGGAGATTCCCTCCCCAGTTCTTCTCTACATTTACCATGTTATTTATGTCTGTTAATTTTTCTGTCCTTTACACAGATCATTAGACAACAGCATATAAGAGACAAGTAAAATGTCTAATGTTTTTGTCACTGAGATACCTTCACAAAAAAAAGAGGCTGGTTTGGGGTTTTGGTTGTTTGGGGTTGTTTTTCAGTATTAAGCCTTTACTTTACATATGTCTCCTATTCCTCAAATGTTTTCTACCTCCTACTATCTGTTTTCTACCGTCCAGTAGAACCAGAGATTGGAGGACTGTGATGCATGCTGCATTTTGGCACCATTTTGGTTGGAGAGCTGATCGGGACCGGCACCAGCATTGGCACCGGCGTGCTTGAGCTGAGATCTTTCTCTTTCGGTTTCGTTTTGGGGCTTTGCGGGTCAGAAGGACCCCTGGCAGAAGGCGAGGACCGGCAGGGCTGACTTCTCACGTGCCTGCTCGGGATCGTGACGTCAGCTGCGGGAAATTTAAAACCCGGCGGGGCTGAGCACGCGATGCCATATTGGCTGGAGAGCCTTCTTGCCTGACTGCACGTGCCAGGTCAGTTGACAGAGTACAGAAGCCTCTGTGGTAGCTCAGATAAATGATAGTAGTTAGGTGGAATATAAATTATAGCATTTATATATATATAAATTATAGTATTTAGGTGTATGTATTTTTTTTAACAACTAACAGTAAAATCCCTGAACCATGGTAACAACTTGGCCAAAGGCTATTAGAAAATCAGTAGGTACCCAGACAGATTTGGCACACAAGCATGCAGGTGTCCAGGCTGCTATTTGCAGAGAGTGCTGGAGCCCGGCACTTGGAATGGAGGGGGAAGGAGACAACATCTGTGTCAGGTGTGACCAGGTGAATTTTCTCCTCAACCTGGTGGCTGAGCTTAAGGATGAAGTGGCTGAGCTAAAGGATGAAGTGGCTGAGCTAAAGGATGAGGTGGCTGAGCTAAAGGATGACGTATCTAGGTTCAGGACTATACAGGAATGTGAAAGGGAGTTAGACACTTGGGAGCAGGCTTTGCAGACCTCCCCTGTTGAGGGAGGCATCCCCAGAAACAGGGAGGGATGGATACAGGTCCCTGTTAGGGGAAGCAAGGGGAATCCATCCTGGCTCTCTCTCCCTCCCCCATTGCCGTTGCATAATCAGTATGAGGCCCTGCAGGCCAAGGGCAATGTGGATGAGAGGGCTGAAGAGGAGCCATCTAAGCAGATGCCTAAGGCAAAGCAGTCCCCACCAACTATAAGGACCAGCACTGTAAGGAAAAAGAGAAGGGTTAGAGTTGTTGGAGACTCTCCCCTGAGGGGAGCAGAGGGACCCATATGTCATCCCGACCCATCCCACAGGGAAGGATGCTGCCTACCTGGGGCCCGGATAAGGGACATCACAAGGAGACTCCCTAAGCTAATCCAGCCCACTGACTATTACCCATTGCTGGTAATACAAGCTGGAAGCAATGTAATTGATAAGAAGAGCACAGGAGGATCAAAAAGGAATTCAAGGTCCTCAGAAAATTGATTGATGGGGCAGGAGCGCAAGTGGTGCTCTGCTCACTTCCCTCAGTGGCAGGGGTGTACACTGAGAGGAACAGGAGAACCCACGCCATCAACAATTGGCTCAAGGGATGGTGCCAGTAACGAAATTTTGGCTTCTTTGATCAAGGGACAACTTTTACTGCATCCGACCTGCTGGACCTCGATGAGGTGAAATTATCTAGAAAGGGCAAGAGGATACTAGCATTGGAGTTGGCAGGGCCCATTGGGAGGGCTTTAAACTAGGTCTGAAGGGCGTGGGTGAGGAATCCAGTCTCTCCGGAGAGGAGAGAGTGGGACATAAATTAGGGTTAATTGAGAAATCAACAGCCCAGCTGAAGTGCATGTACACCAACGCACGCAGTATGGGTAACAAACAAGAAGAGCTGGAAGTCTTGGTCCACCAGGAAGGCTATGATACAGTTGCTATTACAGAAACATGGTGGGATGATTCACATAATTGGAGTACTGCACTGGGGGGTTACAAGCTCTTTAGGAGAGACAGGCGAGGGAGAAGAGGAGGAGGGGTGGTCCTGTGTATTAGGGAATCTCTTGATGCCTCAGAACTTGAGGTTGCGGATGAAAGGATTGAGAGCCTGTGGGTTAAAATCAGAAGGACGCCTAACAAAACTGACATCCTGATTGGAGTGTGTTATAGACCACCCAACCAGGATGAGGAGGCAGATGAAATAGTCTACAAGCAACTGGAGGCCGTCTCAAGATGATCAGAGCTTGTCCTTGTGGGTGATTTTAACCTGCCAGACATCTGCTGGGAACTTAATTCAGCAGAGAGGAGGCAGTCCAGAAGGTTCCTAGAGTGTATGGAGGACAGCTTCCTGATGTGGCTGTTAAGTGAGCCTACCAGGAGTCAGGCTCTGCTTGACCTGCTGTTCTCCAATAGAGAAGGGCTGGTAGGAGACATGATGGTGGGAGGATGTCTAGGGTTCAGCGATCATGAGATAGTGGAGTTTTCAATACGCCGGGAAATAGGGAGGATCAGTAACAGAACCCTCACTTTGGACTTCCGGAGGGCAAACTTCAACTTGGTCAAGCAACTTATTTGGAAAGTACCCTGGGCAGCAGCCCTTAAGAACAAAGGGGTCTGGGATGGTTGGACCTACTTCAAGCAGGAGCTCTTGAAGGCACAGGAAATGGCAGTTCCCATGTGCCGAAAGATGAGTTGGCGGGGAAGGCGACCGGCCTGGATGAGCAAGCAGCTCTTGAAGGAATTAAGGGGAAAAAAGAGGCTGTATCGCCTCTGGAAAGGGGGGGGGAGGCAACTTGAGATACATTTAAGGATGTTGTTAGATCATGTGGGAGAAAAGTTAGAGAGGCAAAAGCCCAGTTAGAACTTAAGATGGCCACTTCTGTGGAAGACAATGGAAAGCATTTTTATAAATATATTAGTGCTAAAAAGAGGGGCACGAAGAACCTCCACTCCTTATTTGACCTGGAGGGTAACATTGTCACTAAAGATGAGGAAAAGGCTGAGGTTCCAAATACCTTCTTTGCCTCCATTTTCAACAATAAGGCAGGAGGACTCCAGGTTAACTGACCTCATGAACTGGTAGATGGGATCAGGGAGCAGTGTAGTACTCCTGAAATCCGTGAGGAATTAGTTTGGGACTTGCTGAGCCACTTGGAGACTCACAAGTCCATGGGACCGGATGGCATCCATCCTAGGGTGCTGAGAGAGCTGGCAGATGAGCTGGCCAAGCTGCTCTCCATCATTTTCCACCACTGGAGAGGTCCCAGATGACTGGAAACTGGCCAATGTGATGCCCATCCACAAGAAGGTTTGGATGGAAGAACCTGGAAACTACAGGCTTGTCAGCCTGACCTCAGGGTCAGGGAAAATGATGGGGCAGATCATCTTGGGGGCAATCACTGCACACCTGAAGGATGGCCAAGGGCTCAGGTCCTGCCAACGTGGATTTAGGAAGGGCAGATCCTGCCTCTCCAACCTGATCGCCTTCTGTGATCCAGTGACCTACCTGGTGGATGTGAGGAAGGCTGTGGGTGTAGTCTACCTGGACTTCAGCAAGGCCTTTGACACTGTTCCCCACAGCAAACTCCTGGCCAAGCTGTCAGCCTGTGGCTTGGACAGCAGCACTCTGTGCTGGGTTAGGAAGTGGCCGAGCCCAGAGAGTGGTGGTGAATGGTACCCCATCCAGCTGGCAGCCAGTCACTAGTGGTGTCCCCCAGGGATCAGTGCTGGGCCCCATCCTCTTTAATATCTTCACTGATGATCTGGATGAGGGGGTTGAGTCCATCCAAGTAAATTTGTGGATGACAGCATGTTGGGAACAGGTGTTGATCAGTTGGAGGGTAGAAGGGCTCTCCAGAGGGATCTTGACCGGCTGGAGAGATGGGCAGAGTCCAACATGATGGCATTCAAGAAGTCCAAGTGCCGGGTGCTGCACTTTGGCCACAACAACCCCATGCAGCGCTACAGGCTGGGGTCGGAGTTGCTGGAGAGCTCCCAAACAGAAAGGGTCCTGGGGGTGCTGATTGACATCTGGCTGAACATGAGTCAGAAGTGTGCCCAGGTGGCCAAGAAGGCCAATGGCATCCTGGCCTGCATTAGGAATAGTGTGGCCAGCAGGAGCAGGGAAGTCATTCTGCCCCTGCACTCTGCATTGGTTAGGCCACACCTTGAGTCCTGTGTCCAGTTCTGAGCCCCTCAGTTTAGGAAGGACATCGAGACACTTGAATGTGTCCAGAGAAGGGCAATGAGGCTGGGGAGAGGCCTCGAACACAAGCCCCATGAGGAGAGGCTGAGGGAGCTGGGGTTGTTTAGCCTGGAGAAGAGGAAGCTCAGGGGAGACCTTATTGGCATCTACAGCTACCTGAAGGGTGGTTGTAGCCAGGAGGGGGTTGGTCTCTTCTCCCAGGCAACCAGCACCAGAACAAGAGGACACAGTCTCAAGCTGCACCAGGGGAAGTTTAGGCTCGAGGTGAGGAGAAAGTTCTTCACTGAGAGAGTCGTTCGCCATTGGAATGGGCTGCCCAGGGAGGTGGTGGAGCCCCCGTCCCTGGAGGTGTTCAGGGGAGGATTGGACGTGGCACTTGGTGCCATGGTCTAGTGGTCATGAGGTCTGTGGTGACAGGTTGGAATTGATGATCTTTGACGTCTTTTCCAACCTTATGATTCTATGATAAGCGGTCAAATTACTGAGCTGGTATGAGCTTTACCCGGGGTCTAAAAGTCCAAATGGTATCAGATTGAGATTGCTCCCCTCTCCCTTCCCTGGTAAAGTAAAACAAAATCAGGTAGGGGAAAGAAGAGGTAAAAAAATAAAATCACAAAAGAAATGGTCTGGAATTGTTTTGGAAGTAAAAGAGGTAATTAAAAAATATATAGAGAGAGCAGGTGTTCAAGAGGAGACTTGATGGGGTGCTTGGTGCCATGGTTTAGTTGTTTAGGTGGGTTGGATTGGTCGATGGGTTGGACGCGATGATCTTGAAGGTCTCTTTCAACCTGGTGTATTGTAGTGTATTGTATTGTATTGTATTAATAACAGCGAGGGTTTACAAAGGTAAGGGATAAGAATAAATTGGAAATTAGACAAAACCAAATGCAGATGGCCTTGGATTCCCTGGATGTAAGGGAATTCAGTTCTTTAGAAATTGTGGATGCAACTTGGAAAGTAGGCCCCCACCACACGGTCAATGCAGGAAGCAGCAGCAGCAAATGACGTCTTTCAAGCAGGCGAAGCAGGGAAAGAGAGAGAAGTAAAAATGTCTGCCCTTTTTATAGGCTTGCTGGACAGGGAGGGGGAGTGGAATAGACCACCTTTGACCCAAGAGACCCCTTCTTCTTGAGGGGGAGAACCAACTCTCCCTCTGTCCACCTGGATCAAGTTTCTTTTTTCCATCTGGGGGCCTGGGTTATTTCTTCAGCTCCCGTCAAAGATGGGTGTAACCCAGCAGAATTACTTTCTTATAACATGAAAGCATAAATAAAATACTGTATGAAAGGGACAAGATGACACAGATATGACTCTAATGCTTTGAAATACAAAACATATTTATCCCATAAGAACCTTTTTCCATGCCACCTTCTTAGCTTCCTCCTCTTCCAGGGTTTCCTTTCTTTTAAACTTAATAGGAAACAGTCAACTACACAGGGAAAAAACAACAACGACAACAAACAGACAAACAAACAAAGCACCCAACCCAACTAAAATACATGCAAACAAACAAAAAACCCAACTACCTAAGTAGAAGTGAGCAGCACAAAAAATCAATACGTACATCTTGTCTACAGATACTAAGTCTTTCCTAGAAGAATGGAAGCTTTTACTTGAAATCAGAAACTTTAAGTTGGGAGATTTGTTTGTGTATATTCATAAGCCAAAAATCATGGCATTTCCTCCAAAAATTCCTTCTTCAGACTCCTGTGGGGTCTGAAGCAGGTTTATTCAACAACCTTTCTTTGCTGTCTCAGTAATTTAGTGCATTTCTCACTAATTTAGATACAGGGAAGCCGCCAGCTTGCTCAGTAACAGAAACAAGTAGTCTCTGTTCCTCTCCTCTGAACTACTCTCTTAAGTAGACCAAAATTTTTATATGGGACAAAGAGTCAGTAAAGCCAGATATTTCTGAAATAAAGAAAAAATAATTAAAAAAAAAACAACGAACTGAAAACCAGATCTATAGTTCTACATCTAAAATCGATGAAGGATGTTTTGTCTATAATAAGGTGAAAACTTAAACATACATTAATGGTGCTTGAAACTTCATCACTGAGAAACACACCACCTCAACACTGAGAAACACATATCTGCAACTGCAGCGTACCGAGGCAGCACCAGGGCAGCACACCGTGCGGAGGGGCACGTCCCTCCCCATCCCCCAAGCTAGCTTTTCTCTCCCGAGAGGCCGGCATGACATGGGCAGAGACTGATGCAGCGGCACATTTAAATCCCAGGCAGGCAAGCCAGAGCAGATCTGCAACTGCAGCACACCGAGGCAGCACCAGGGCAGCTCATTGTGCAGAGCGGCACGTCCCCCCCCCATCCCCCCAGACAGCTTTTCTCTCCCGAGAGGCTGGCACGGCATGGGCAGAGACTGCTGCAGTGGTGGTGCTTTCACCAGAGGGAGGGGGGTGCTGAGTCCCATGGTCTCATTCCTGAAGTGTTCTCCAGTTAAGTCACGTGGCCAGGACTAGGGATGGTTGTAACTCACCACAAAGCTGTTTTCAAAAGATCTGTGTCGACCCAGACTGAGGTCGAACTTAAGCAGGCAAGTGTCCAGGCAACTGGCTGCAAAGAGTGCTGGAGACTGGCACTTGAAATGGAGGGCAGTGAAGGCACCACCTGCATTAGGTGCGAGCAGCTCGATTGTCTGCTTAATCTAATGGCTGAATGGAAGGATGAAGTTGCTAGACTGAGGACTACAAGGGGCTGTGAAAGGGAGTTGGATTTGAGGAACCGGCTCTGCAGACTCCCCTAGCAGAGGGAGGTGACCCAAGAAGCAGCAGGGAATGGATACAAGTCCCTGTTGGGAGAGGCAAGGGAAAACCTCCACGGCTCCCCTCACCTCCCCAGCTGCCCTAGTAAAACAAGTATGGGGCACTGGAAGCTGAGGGTGAGGTGAATGAGAAGACAGGAGACACACCATCCGAGGTGATGCCCAAAGCACAACAGCCTGCCCCCTGCATCAGGACTTGTTCCCTTAAAAAAAAAAAGAGGAGGGTAATTGTTATTGGTGATTCCCTTCCGAGGTGAACAGAGGGCTCCGTATGTTGGCCAGATCCTTCCCACAGGGAAGTCTGCTGCCTCCCTGGGGTCCGGGTCAGAGATGTTATCAGAAGGCTGACTAGTCTGTACAGTCCTCTGATTACTATCCCTTGATAGTTATGCAGGTGGGGAGCGATGAGGTTGAAACCAGAGGGCCAAAGGCAATCAAAACAGACTTCAAGGCTCTGGGAAAACTGGTTGAGGGGTCAGGGGCACAGGTAATTTTTTTCATCAATACCCTTAGTTGCAGGAAGGAATACCGAAAGGAACAGGAAAGCAGGTGTAATTAACAAGTGGCTCAGAGGCTGGTGCCACCAACCAAATTTGGGGGGTTTTGACCCTGGGTAACTTTCTATGGCACCAGGTCCACTAGCAACAGATGGAGTACATCCATCCCAGAGGGGGAGAAAGATCGTAGCGCATGAGAATAGCCTATCCCACAGAGGGAAAAGGGTTTTAGGAAGGGAGTCGGCAGGACTCATTGACAGGGCTTTAAAATAGATTTGAAGGGGGAAGGTGTCCTGTAAGAGGCACTAACAAGAGAGCTAAATCTGTTTTGAGCCACTGCCCCTTTCTCCTCCCTCTCTGTAACAGGGTCCAGATTGAGGTCGAGGAGCCTAATAGGCAGGTGCCGTTAAGGCCGCCTGGAGTGGAGTGGAAGCTGAACCCGATCCCCGAGCCTCACGTTTCAGAGAGGCGACTGCACGTGTCAGACGCCATGAGAGAAGGCGTGTGCAGTTTACTCGCCACATAAATATTTTGAATTGATTGGCGGGATTTGAATGGCTGATGTGCCATTGGGCCATTCCATTTTCAAAAGGGAAGTTATAGGGGAAGACCTCCTATACCTTTTGCTCGTTACACTCATAGCTTGCATGCTTGTTACTCTCTTATCTCTCTCCCCCATTCGTTAATGGGATTCAAGGTGGCAACAAACACCCTACTTGCTCCTGTCTTCAGGACAATTAGCTTCTTTTGTTTTAGCGGCATCGTCCTGGAGTTGACCTCCACTACAGCAGCATGCTCTCTCATTTCCTCTAAATTTGTGGATACTGCCCTTTGGACTATAACTACGAACCCAAAACATCTCTTCATCCAGCAAAGGTTTTGGTAGTCAGCAGCTCATCGGTTCGTGAGTAATTACGCTATTTTACCTGGTTATTTCTGGGTTTATAGCTTGTTACCTCATAGTTAGCTCCGTTGTGAACTCGAGGTGATCCGTCTATGCCACCCGAGGCAGTATTGCTGTTTGGTTTCGCGTACATAGGGAGATTCCACTTTGTTCCTCTGTATTCCAAGTTCTGATTGTTCTAGACTGTTACTCTACTGTTTATTAGCCTTCTACCGTGTGTAAGCAACCTGTCATCAACCGGGCAAATGAACCTGAATAAAATTGGCTTGGAAAAACAATTTTTGATATTTTACAAATAATATTCATATTTTATCATGTTTCCAGCCAATAAATTCATAAACTACAGCATTAATGGTGCAGCAGAGATCAGGGTGTCCAATTGTGACAGCTTTACACAAATTGGGCTATGAATTAACAGTCTCAGACTTGGAATGGACGAAGCAAAATTGTGAAAATGAGGAGAACATTGCCGGTAAATTAGCCAACGCTGATAGTGTCCCCACCATAATTTTGGGAGCCTGTGTTATCCAAGGGCTAGCTGAATTTGGTACTTATGAGGAAAAAAATGCATATTTTTGAGGAGAGGATTTTTCGTTTAGAAAAGGAGCTAGAAAGGTCAGAGGCAAAGTATACAGAACTCGCTGATTTATTTGCACCACAAATCAAGAAGTCTAGTGTTGCTGTCAGAGCAATTGCAGTATGGAGCGCTGGTTCTAATCCCAGCTCATCCAAAAGCTCAAGCGAAAGTTTTTTCAGACTGTGCAGCCCCAATGCGGTCCAGACCACCGGAGTTCAGTCTCCGGCGCTGTCTTTTTACAAGCCACATTCCCACGAGCAGGACTTTCAAGGGACAGACCCTAAAATGGTGTCTTTTGGGAGAGCACAACATTTTGAGCAGCTCATAGTTGAAGGCACATCGGCTCAAAACATAGCACGGCCAAGGTGTGCCGCAGCATGCGTCTTTAAACAAAGCCATCCACCAAGCTCTCATTTGTGTCCTGCGTTACCGAGATGTGCCGCTCCACCCGCAGCATACCCTGTGCCAAGCCCTTTCATCCCATGGGCAGCAGGTAATATAACCACTCCACCTGCTGCATATGCAACCTATCCAGGGACAAGCCCTTACATCCCACAGGCAGCAGATTGCAATTTAGCCTTTGCGCATTCAGCGTATTCAGTGCCGAGCCCATACGTGCCGCACGAAATGGCTCCGACCCCAATCGCTCGTGCACATAGCCCAGCCACCAGACATAAGATAAGCCCACGGCTCAGCTGAGAGAGAGCGATTTTTCCGTAAAGAATTGTGAACTGGACTTTGCATTGGCACCACTGAGCGTGGCTCCGCACATTTGACCACCAGCCGCACGTCCAGACACAGGCTCAGTGACCACTTATCCTGGGTCATGCTCAACAGCTCTGCAGCCAGCCGACCTGCAGAGTAGCCACCCAGCTCGACCTGACTGGAGATCGGTTAGCAGCAGCGGACAGGCGGCAAGGGTGTGCAACGACTCTTGACTTCTTTGTTCTGATTTCTATCCCATAACCACAGGCTTGAAGTTAGAGTATAGCCCTGATATTCTACCTCCCTGATCACAGAATCATAGAATCAATAGGGTTGGAAGAGATCTCAAGGATCATCAAGTCCAAGCCATCACCACAGACCTCACGACTAAACCATGGCACCAAATGCCACATCCAATCCCCTTTGAACACCTCCAGGGATGGTGACTCCACCACCTCCCTGGGCAGCCCATTCCAATGGCTAACAACTCTCCCAGTGAAGAACTTTCTCTTCACCTTGAGCCTAAACTTCCCCTGGCACAGCTTGAGACTGTGTCCTCTTATTCTGGTGCTGGTTGCCTGGGAGAAGAGACCAACCCCCTCCTGGCTACAATCTATCCTTCAGGTAGTTGTAGACAGCAATAAGGTCTCCCCTGAGCCTCCTCTTCTCCAGGCTAAACAACCCCAGCTCCCTCAGCCTCTCCTCATCGGGCTTGTGCTCAAGGCCTCTCCCCAGCCTCATTGCCCTTCTCTGGACACATTCAGGAGTCTCAATGTCCTTCCTAAACCAGAAGGTGTGACCTAACCAGTGTGAAGTACAGGGACAGAATGACTTCCCTGCTCCTGCTGGCCACACCATTGTTGATGCATGACAGCATACCATTGGCCTTCTTGGCCACCTGGGCACACTGCTGGCTCATGTTCAGCCAGCTGCCAATCAGCACCCCCAGGTCCCTTTCTGTTTGCAGCTCTCCAGCCACTCCGACCCTAGCCTGTAGTGCTGCATCTTTTGGCACATGGGAACTGCCAGTTCCTGTGCCTTCAAGAGCTCCTGCTTGAAGCAGGTCCACCCATCCTGGACCCCTTGGTCCTAAGGGCTTCACTGGAGATCAGTTGGCAGCAGCGGGTGAGAGGCAAGTTTTTGACCGGCAGGGACTTTGCCTAGGTTTTGGGGCACAGACACCTCAAGCTCTTAAAAGAAGGTCACTTTATGGCACGTTCACCCTGTAATGTGACAGGAAGTCACAGCAGCGCATAGCAGCCGTGGGACCACTAGAGCCCAGATTCACCCTTATTCTGCAACTCAGTTAAGCAAATTACAGGAATAATTCTCCTGTGAGCCAAATGAAACAATCAGTGACTTTCTGTATAGGGTTTCAGCCACAGGAGGTGATCTGATTGAGGCTGATACAGACTGGCGGCCGAATGTATTCTTGAGTCCAGGCCCTGACAGGAACTACTCTATGACTGCCCAAATCACTTAATAGGAAGAGGACATAGATGCCTCTGAGAGAGACAAGCCCACGATCATACAGATACAGACCTCAGCTGAACTGTCTGCAGCAATTAGAAAGATATTGCGTGTCCAAGCCATGCATGAAGATGGTCTCTATGTGTCTCCTTTAAGTGCACCCGTTAGAATATAGAATATAGAATATAGAATATAGAATATAGAATATACCAGGTTGGAAGAGATCTTCAAGATCACTGTGTCCGACCTATCATCCAACACCACCTAATCAAATAAACCATGCAACCAAGCAACCTATCCAGTCTCCTGAATACCTCCAGTGATGGCGACTCCACCACCTCCCTGGGCAGTCCATTCCAATGGGCAATCACTCTGTATAGAACGTCCTCCTAACCTCCAGCCTAAACCTCCCCTGGCGCAGCCTGAGACTGTGTCCTCTCGTTCTGGTGCTGGTTGCCTGGGAGAAAAGACCAACCTCTGCCTGGATACAACATCCCTTCAGGTAGTTGCAGAGAGCAATAAGGTCACCCCTCAGTCTCCTCCAGGCTAAGCAACCCCAGCTCCCTCAACATTTCCTCAAAGGGTTTATGTTCCAAACCCCTCACCAACTTCATTGCCCTTGTCTGGACATGCTCCAACAAGTCAACATCCTTCCTAAACTGAGGGGCCAAGAACTGGACACAGTACTCAAGGTGTGGCAGTGTACAGAGGCAGAATGACCTCCCTGCTCCTGCTGGCCACACTGTTCGTGATCCAGGCCAGGATGCTATTGGCCCTCTTGGCTGCCTGGGCACACTGCAGGCTCATGTTCAGCCTACCATCAACCAGTACCCCCAGGTCCCTCTCTACCTGGCCGCTCTCCAGCCACTCTGACAACAGCCTGTAGCACTGCATGGGGTTGCTGTGGCCAATGTGCAGAACCCGGCACTTGGATGTGTTAAATCTCATGCTGTTGGACTCTGCCCATCTGTCCAGCCTGTCGAGGTCCCTCTGCAAAGTCTCTCTACCCTCCAGCAGATCAACGCCTGCCCTAGCTTGGTGTTGTCCGCAAATTTACTGATGATGGACTCAAGGCCTTCATCCAGATCATCAAGAAAGATGTTGAAGAGCATGGGGCCCAGCACTGATCCCTGGGGGACACCACTAGTGACTGGCTGCCAGCCGGATGTGGCACCATTCACCACCACTCTCTGGGCTTAGCCTTCCAGCCAGTTCCTAACCCAGAGCAGCGTGCTCCCATCCAAGCCATGGGCTGATATCTTGGCCAGGAGTTTGCTGTGGGGGACAGTGTCAAAGGCCTTGCTGAGGTCCAGGTAGACCACATCCACAGGCCTCCCCACATCAACCAGGCGGGTCACCTGATCATAGAAGGAGATCAGGTTGGTCAGGCAGGACCTGCCCTTCCTAAATCCATGCTGGCTGGGCCTGAGCCCTTGGCCATCCTAGAAGTGCTGTGTGATTGCACTCAAGATGAGCTGTTCCATAATCTTGCCTGGCACTGAGGTCAGGCTGACAGGCCTATAATTCCCTGGCTCATCCAATCGGCCCTTCTAGTGGATGGGCACCACGTTGGCCAGCTTCCAGTCTTCTGGGACCTCTCCAGTGAGCAAGGACTGCTGAAAAATGATGGAGAGTGGCTTGGCCAGCTCATACAATAATAATACAGTAATACAATACACCAGGTTGGAAGAGACCTTCAAGATCATCGCGTCCAACTTATCAACCAATCCAACCCACCTAAATACAATACAATAAAACACAATACAATACAATACAACCCACCTAAACAACTAAACAACTAAACCGTGGCACCAAGCACCCCATCAAGCCTCTTCTTGAACACCTCCAATGAAGGTGACTCCACCACTTCCACGGGCAGCCTATTCCAATGGGCAATCACTCTCTCTGTATAGAACTTCTTCCTAACATCCAGTCTAAACGTGCCCTGGCGCAGCCTGAGACTGTGTCCTCTTGTTCTGGTACTGGCTGCCTGGGAGAAGAGACCAACCTCTGCCTGGCTACAACTTCCCTTCAGGTAGTTGTAGAGAGCAATAAGGTCACCCCTCAGACTCCTCCTCTCCAGGCTAAGCAAGCCCAGCTCCCTCAGCCTCTCCTCATAGGGCTTGTCTTCCAAACCCCTCACCAACTTTGTTGCCCTTCTCTGGACATGCTCCAGCAAGACAACATCCTTTCTAAACTGAAGAGCCCAGAACTGGACACAGGACTCAAGGTGTGGCCTAACCAGTGCAGTGTACAGGGGCAGAATCACCTCCCTGGTCCTGCTGGCCACACTGTTTCTGATGCAGGCTAGGATGCCATTGGCCTTCTTGGCTGCCTGGGCACACTGCAGGCTCATGTTCAGCCTACAATAAACCAGTACTCCCAGGTCCCTCTCTGCCTGGCTGCCCTCCAGCCACTCTGACAACTGCCTGTAGCACTGCATGGGGTTGCTGTGGCCAATGTGCAGAACCCGGCACTTGGATGTGTTCAATCTCATGCCGTTGGATTCTGCCCATCTGTCCAGCCTGTCAAGGTCCCTCTGCAAAGCCTCTCTGCCCTCCAGCAGATCAACTACTGCCCCCAGCTTGGAGTAGTCTGCAAATTTACTGATGATAGACTCAATGCCCTCATCCAGATCATCAATAAAGATGTTGAAGAGCATGGGGCCCAGCACTGATCCCTGGGGCACACCACTAGTGACTGGCCGCCAGCCGGATGTGGCACCACTCACCACCACTCTCTGGGCTCAGCCCTCTAGCCAGTTCCTAACCCAACTCAGTGTGCTCCCATCCAAGCCATGGGCTGCCAGCTTGGCCAGGAGTTTGCTGTGGGGGACGGTGTCAAAGGCCTTGCTGAGGTCCAGGTAGACCACATCCACAGGCCTCCCCACATCAACCAGGCGGGTCACCTGATCATAGAAGGAGATCAGGTTGGTCAGGCAGGACCTGCCCTTCCTAAATCCATGCTGGCTAGGCCTGATCCCTTGGCCATCCAGGAAGTACTGTGTGATTGCACTCAAGATGACCTGTTCCATAATCTTGCCTGGCACTGAGGTCAGGCTGACAGGCCTATAATTCCCTGGGTCGTCCAACCGGCCCTTCTTGTGGATGGGCACCACGTTGGCCAGCTCTTTCAGCACCCTAGGATGGATCCCATCTGGTCCCATGGACTTGTGGAATCCAAGCAGCTGAGATGGTCTCTAACTATCCCATCCAGGAACAGAGGGGAACTCTGCTGCTCCCTGGCTTCTTCTGCCAGCTCTGTAGGCCAGCTGTCTGGAAGATGTTCTGTCCTGCTAGTAAAAATTGAGGAAAGAAGGTGTTAAGTACCTCTGCCTTTTCCTCATCCTTTGTTACAATGTTGCCCTCCGTGTCCACCAAGAAATGGAGGTTGTCCTTGCCCTTCTTCTTGCTATTAATATATTTTTGTTGTCCTTCACAGCAGAGGCCAGTCTGAGCTCCAAATGTGCTTTTGCCTCCCTAATTTTCTTCCTACAAGACCTAGCAACATCCTTAAACATTCCATGAGTCACCTGCCCTTTCTTCCAAAGATGATACACACTCTTTTTTTCCCTTAGTTCTTTTAGAATTCACTGCCCATCCAGGCTGGCCATCTGCCCCGGCGGCTTATCTTCCAGCACATGGGCACAGCCTGTTCCTGTGCCTTCAAGAGTTCTTCCTTGAAGCAGGTCCAGCTCTCCTGGACCCCTTTTTTTTTTGAGGGCTGTTTCCCAAGGAACCTTCTGAGTTAGTTCCTTGAGTAGCCTGAAGAACCTGAAAGTGTTCAAGTCCATGGGACCCGACGGGATACACCCACGGGTGCTGAGAGAACTGGCAGATGAGGTTGCTAAGCCCCTCTCTATTATATTCCAAAAGTCATGGCAGACTGGGGAAGTCCCCACAGATTGGAAAATGGCAAACATTGCTCCCATTTTCAAAAAGGGTAAGAAGGAGGAACCAGGGAACTACAGGCCGGTCAGTCTCACCTCTGTGCCCGAAAGATCATGGAGCAGATCCTCCTGGAGGCACTACTGACTCAGAAGAGTAGTGAAGAGGTGATTGGGAGCAGTCAGCATGGCTTTGCCAAGGGCAAATCCCTGACAACCTGGTGGCCTTCTATGACAGGTGACAGCATTAATAGATGGGGCGAGCAACTGATGTCGTTTACCTGGACCTGAGCAAAGCCTTTGACACTGTCCCACACCACATCCTGGTCTCCAAGCTGGTGACACACGGGTTTGATGGATGGACCACCAGATGGATAAGGAACTGGCTTGATGGCCGCACCCAAGAGTGGCTGTCAATGGGTCCATGTCCCAGTGGAGGCCAGTGACAAGCGGAGTCCCTCAGGGATCAGTCCTGGGACCAGTCTTGTTCAACATCTTTGTGGGTGACATGGACAGTGGCATTGAGTGCACCCTCAGCAAGTTTGCTGATGACACCAAGCTGTGTGGTGCAGCAGACACGCTGGAGGAAGGATGCCATCCAGAGGGACCTTGACAGGCTGGAGAGGTGGGCACAGGCCAACCTCATGAGCTTCACAAGACCAAGTGCAGGGTCCTGCATCTGGGTCGAGGCATCCCAGGCACAAATACAGGCTGGGCAGTGACTGGCTGGGGAGCAGCCCAGAGGGGAGAGACTTGGGGGTGCTGGTGGACGAGAAGCTCAACATGAGCTCTCATGTGCACTTGCAGCCCGGAAAGCCAATCAGATCCTGGCTGCATCAGGAGAAGTGTGGCCAGCAGGTCAAGGGAGGTGATTCTCCCCCTCTACTCAGCCCTGGTGAGACCCCACCTGGAGTACTGCGTCCAGTTCTGGAGCCCCTATTACAAGAGGGATCTGGAGGTGCTGGAAGGTGTCCAGAGAAGGGCCACGAGGATGATCAGAGGGCTGGAGCACCTCTCCTATGAGGACAGACTGAAGGAGTTGGGCTGTTCAGCCTGGAGAAGAGAAGGCTCCGAGGTGACCTCATTGTGGCCTTCCAGTATCTGAAGGGGGCCTACAAGAAGGCTGGGGAGGGACTTTTCAGACTATCAGGGAGTGATAGGACTAGGGAATGGGATGAAGCTGGAGGGGGAGATTCAGGCTAGATGTGAGGAGGAAGTTCTTCACCGTGAGAGTGGTGAAGCCTGGAATGGGTTGTCCAGGAGGTGGTTGAGGCCCCGTCCTTGCGGTGTTTAAGACCAGGCTGGACGAGGCTCTGTCCAGCCTGATCTAGGTAGAGTGTCCCTGCCCATGGCAGGGGGGTTGGAACTAGATGATCCTTGTGGTCCCTTCCAACCCTAACTGAAACTATGAAACTATAAACTATGAAACTATGAAACTATGAAGTCCGCCCTCTGCAAGTCCAGAGTGGAGGTCTTCTTGCTGCCCCTCTTAGCTTGATGGAATACTGAAAATTCAATTATCTCGTGGTCACTGGACCCTAAGCACCCTAAGACCACCACATCACCCACCAGCCCTTCCCTATTGGTGAAGAGGAGGTCAAGCAGAGCCTTAGCCCTGGTAGGTTCATGCTGCACCTGAGATAAGAAGCTGTCCTTCATGCACTCTAAGAACCTCTTAGATTGCCTCCTCTCTGTTATGTTGTGATCCCAGCAGATATCAGGCAGGTTGAAGTCACCCATGAGAACAAGGTCGGGTGATCTTGAGATGGCCTTAGAATGCTTCATCAACATTTTCCTCCTGGTTGGGTGGTCTATAACAGACCCCAAGAGGATTAAACCTCTCATTTAGGGAGTGTCCGACGCCTTTAAGGGACATTTAATTGACCAGAGCAGATTAAACAAGCAGTTAAAAGGAGGAAGTGTTCCAATGATTCTTGCGAGCACATCCCAACCTGGAAAGAACTGTTAAGGGACTTAGCAGATTATGGGCATCTTGTGGGTTATCCAGTTCATGCACCCTCTGGGAATGGATACCATGTTGGTTTCCACAAAGCCAGCCACAGAGCGTCACCTTGTAGTAAAACATGAGAAGTGTGCCGAACACAGGCAGTTCCCCATGTAAGTCCAAACAGCAGCCCAAAACAGTCCAGGTGTCACCCTGGGAAAACCCAAGGACGCCACTACAGCCAGAAGCAAGCCTCACCGACCAGAGACTGGTTTCAGCAAGCCCTTTCCTTAGGAATACCTGAGCATGTATTAAAGAGCCTGACCATGGGACACATTAAGTCAATTATCCTTAAGACTTTGAACAGGGCTGGGAAATGGAAGCAAAGCCGTAGTGGCAACAGTGGTAGCCAGAGCAATAGTAGCTGTTCCTCCACTGCAGAATCTCTTGGGGTTGGAAATACCCCATTCATGCCTTATCACCAAAGCAATCAGCATTTTAAATATGCAGCAGGCAAAGAGACTGGGAATGCAGCCATCCCGTAGGAGAATTAAAATTAGTGGTGTCACAGGCACACCCACTATTTGCCATTTGGCTAAGGCAAGGCTATGGCTCCCAGGTGACAAGCATAGCACCTTGGTAGAGGTTGCCTTAAGCCCTTACCCTGGGAACATCTTAGGATTTGATGTTCTGGCAGGCAAAAGATGGTATCTCCCTGATGGTTCCCTGTGTTCTTTTGATTTCTATGGCATAGGGACAAAGATCATTCATATTAACACTTTGCAAATTGCTCCTGCTTTACCCCAGTCTGCCATCACTTGCATTAACCACTCTGCATTGCCAGTGGCAACCAGACAAGGCATCTCAGAAATAATTGCAGACCTGGAGCAGAGGCAGATCATCTGCAGGACACATTCTTCTTACAACTCTCCAATTTGGCCCGCACAAAAGCCTGATGGACAGTGGCAGCTACCAGAATACAGCCCTTCTCACTGCAGCAGTCCCAAGCCTGACCTCCATGGTAATAGCAAGTCAAGCTGCATCCCACACTTGGATGGCCACGATGGACATCAAGGACATGTATTTCATGGTCCAACTGCGAGAAGAGGACAAGGCGCAGTTCGCCGTCATGACAAAGGATACTCCAAACAAGACACTCTTGCTGTGAAGCGGAACCAACAGGTGGATGACCCGGCATGCACCCATGCCATGAGTAGTGAGGGGAAAGAGTGGGGAAGGTTGGCTGAGTGGATCCACATAAAAGGGGGTCACTCAGGCAAGGCCAATCATGCAAACCCAGCACCAGCCCAACATACTAGTCAGGGTAAAACTCTATGGAGTACCTGACAGATTGATTATGTTGGTCCCCTCAAACCACCATATGTAAAGAAATACATAGTGGTTGGTAAAGAAGTGGTATCTGGTTTAACCATGGCCACAGCCACCAGTAGTGCCACAGGGGTCCAGATTATCAAAGTTCTGAAATAGGTGGGCCAGAGGGCAAAGCAACACAGCCATTGCTACAATTGCAAGTGGGCCAACCTGTAATAGTGCGGTTGCCATCAATTGGTACAGTGTCCATGATATTGGCCAAACCCCAAGGGTCACACACATGGGAAGCCCTGGATGCCAATGGAAAGACCCATTGTATCAGTGTGAAATGGATTGTTCCTGACCATTTATTCAACCTGCCTGGTTGCTACATGCTGAGGCCAGTTTTGCCTCCATACAGGGTGGAGTCCAGTTCCAACCAGCACTGGAACAAGGAGGCCAAGACAAGGAGCAAGGAAAGCCAGTCATCCAGGGACTAAAGACCATCATCAAGGTGGACCACCTGAGAAGATAGCCAGAGAGGACGCTTCTCCAGAGACTCGTCAGCAATGGACAACCAGAAGAGACAACTCCACATTAGAGACCCATTCAGCATTGGAGAAAACCTGATTGGACTCAAGAGTCATATTACTCTAAGACCCTGATATAGACTTGATGGTTGTTGTACGGTTGTGTAACATTGTTCGAGAAATGTCTGTATAGCTAATTAAATTGCCATCTGCCATAGAGAGCACATGTAAAGGTAGTTAAGTCATAATAATATTTCCTAGCTTACAAAACATAGAACTGCCCAATGCCATTGGGGTGTAATGTCCTGGAAGAGGCATTAACAAGACAGCTAAAGCTGGAGTCAGGGGTGAAACCAGCAGCCAGGCTGAAGTGCATGGACACTAATGCACACAGTAAGGGTAACAAACAAGAGGAGCTGGAAGCCTTGTTACAGCAGGAAAGTTATGATGTAGTTGCCACCACACAAACGTGGTGGGATGGCTCACATGACTGGAGCTCTCTAGTTGATGGCTACAGGGTCTTCAGGAGAGACAGACAAGGAAGAAGGGGTGGAGGGGTGGCCCTGTACATCAGGGAGGCACTAGATGCCATTGAGATGGAGATCAGGGAGGATCGGGTTGAGTGGTTGTGGGTGAAAATTAGAGGGAAGACCAGCAGGGGCAGACATCCTGGTTGGAGTCTGTTATAGACCACCCAACCAGGATGAAGAGTTTGATGAATTATTCTATAGGCAGGTAGAGGCTGTCTCAAGATCAGCAGACCTTGTTCTTACGGGGTGATTTTAACCTGCCAGATATCTGCTGGGAACTTAACGCAGCAGAGAGGAGGCAGTCTAGAAGCTTCTTAGGGTGTATGGAGGATAGCTTCTTATCACAGCTGCTGCGTGAGCCTACCAGGAGTAAGGCTTTGCTTGACCTTTTTTTTTACCAATAGACAAGGGCTGGTGGGAGATGTGGTGGTTGGAGGCTGTCTGGGGTCCAGTGACCATGAAATAATTGAGTTTTCAATATGCACTCAAGCTAAGAGGGGCAGCAACAAAACCTCCACTCTTGACTTCCAGAGAGCGGACTTCAGGTTACTCAAGGAACTAACTCAGAAGGTACCTTGTAATAGTATAGATGTTTTAATTACCTCAGGCACGCTTTCTGGACCAGATGTAAGCAGGCAAAGACATTTATTACATTATACAGCAAAGTTCTATAGTCTATCAGGAGGCACATGTGTCACATTTCAATTGGTCATTTTCTACTGGTATATGTGTAATTAAGGCATACAATAGGTCAAAATAACAAAACAACATTTTAACACATCCAACCAGATTCTGCCCAGCTTCTCTCCTTCAGTTCCAAAGTGTTTACATTACTCTCAGAGTCAAAGACAAAGCATAGCTTTCTCTAAATCAAGCAAAGGCAAACCTTCCCTATAGCCTACCAAAGCTGTCTGAAAACAACCCTTCTCCTACATTTCCCCCTTTTTTGTTTACTAATAGAACAATACTTTTGATTGACCTTTGTAAAAGTCTTTGTGTATGTAGAAGCAAGCAAGTTAAAACTAACTATATAGCAAAAGCAGTACTGTAATGCAGCATGTATAACAGACTGATGTAACCCACACAAGACACAATGCTTAGGTTGAGCTAATTAGAACATTCTAACAGAACTGGCACAATATATGGCCAAAGATGATAAAACTCCCAGCTACATCTCAGTAATAAGTTCACATTCCTTTCCATTTATCTTACAAGGTCAGAACACAAACAGAACAGTTGCTTCTTTCAGACAGAAAGTTTCATCTCACTTACTTACTTCAAAGAACTTACTTTCTTGTTACCTGCCTGATCCCTCAAAGAAGAACTCAGATCTCACCAGTTCCAATTTTTACACTTCACTCTTCCCACTAACAAAGAAGACCTGATTAGGCCTGAACACATTGTACACAGAGATCAAGACACAAAGATCCACAAACACAGCAAACCCGATCCTCAGCACTGTCTTTTACAATCTGCTCTAAAGGTAGGTTGTATCTTTATTTTTCTAAGATGGTAAAAAATCACAAATTTTTTAATGTTAGCAAGATTCTCCTTGATCTGTAAAGATAGGTCTGGCCAGACTCCAACTCCACAGAGAAAGAAAATACTTGCAGGTAAACAGCAAGAGTAAAAAGGCTCCTTTGCTGGGCCAAAGATGACATCTTGAATATTCCTGGTTCTGCCCAATATAAAAATTGAACATAACACAATAATGCATTTGTACTCACCCTAATAATACTGATCTGTTGACGCTTTGTTTTTGCTAAGGAAAGCCACCAAGTCTATTGATACTAACTTTGGCCTAATGTTGTTTGTTCTTCTTTCAAATTTCTCCTAACTAAAACTTCCAGAATTCTTATATCTTCTATACATTTTGTTACATCACATTTGAAACCACATATAAAATGAAAAGTTGAGAACATAACATGCTTTAACCATTCTTTTTTGTGACATAATACCTGAATTCCCCCTTTTTCTGTTTGTTTGGTTGGGTTTTTTTTATAACCTAAAATGAAAATGTCTTTTGTGCTATAATTAATTTTTACTTTCCCTTTAACTATTTTAAATTGTGACAAACTGGTGAGTTAACATATAAATCCATGTGAACATTTTCTCAAATCACACAACAATTAAGCAATCATAATATTCAGTCCTAATTCAGATGTTTCTTGGTACATTCTTCTGATGGATGCTTTTGATCTCAGATTATCATAAGAGTCATTGTGATACATGTTAGGTAGGTCTGTTGATTTTCAGCTTCATGGGAAATGTTGTTTGTCCCATCCTCTTGATTCTTATGCTGTTGTTTGTTGAGATGATTGCAGTACTGCATTGTAAAATTGATGTTTCCAGGTGTTGACATAGGTTAGCTATTTCTTGCAGGTATCACTAAAGCCTTAGTTATAAAATCTGCATCCCTCTTTTTTTAAAAAATATATTTATAATCCTTATATTAAAGCTATTATGAATACAAAGAAAACACCAAAGAAATTGATTCTATAATATCCCTATATCAAACTCTTAACTTATGCTAATACAAAAAAATCCTTAAAAACATCAGAACTATGTTAAAATTAAATTATCAAATCAGTGTAGGAAGGAAGGAAGGAAGGAAGGAAGGAAGGAAGGAAGGAAGGAAGGAAGGAAGGAAAGGAAGGAAGGAAGGAAGAAAGAAAGAAAGAAAGAAAAAGAAAGAAAGAAAGAAAGAAGGAAAGAAAAAGAAAGAAAGAAGAAAGAAAGAAAAAAAGGAAGGAAGGGAAGGAAGGAAGGAAGGAAGGAAGGAAGGAAAGGAAGGAAGGAAGGAAGGAAGGAAGGAAGGAAGGAAGGAAGGAAGGAAGGAAGGAAGGAAGGAAGGAAGGAAGGAAGGAAGGAAGGAGCTGGGATTGTTTAGCCTGGAGAAGAGAAGGATCAGAGGTGACCTCATTGCCCTCTACAACTACCTGAAAGGTGGTTGTAGACAGGAGGGGGTTGGTCTCTTCTCCCAGGCAACCAGCACCAGAACAAGGGGACACAGTCTCAAGCTGTGCCAGGGGAGGTTTAGACTCGAGGTGAGGAGGAAGTTCTTCACTGAGCGAGTCAGTCGTCATTGGAATGGGCTGCCCAGGGAGGTGGTGGAGTCGCTGTCCCTGGAGGTGTTCAAGGGGAGATTGGACGTGGCACTTGGTGCCATGGTCTAGTTGTGAGGTCTGTTGGGACAGGTTGGACTTGATGATCCTTGGGGTCTCTTCCAACCTTGGTTATACTGTGATACTGTGAAGGAAGGAAGGAAGGAAGGAAGGAAGGAAGGAAGGAAGGAAGGAAGGAAGGAAGGAAGGAAGGAAGGAAGGAAGGAAGGAAGGAAGGAAGGAAGAAAGAAGGAAGGAAGAAAGAAAGGAAGAAAGAAGAAGGAAGGAAGGAAGGAAGAAGGAAGGAAGGAAGAAAGAAAGGAAGGAAGAAAGAAAGGAAGGAAGAAAGAAAGGAAGAAAGAAAGGAAGGAAGAAAGGAAGGAAGGAAGAAAGGAAGGAAGGAAGAAAGAAAGGAAGGAAGAAAGAAAGGAAGGAAGAAAGAAAGGAAGGAAGAAAGATGTTAGAGGTCTTTCAAAATGCCATGGCACACAGAAAAAAAGTCAAAGGAAAAAGAAGGTTCAAACCAAAAGAAAAACTTAAAATTTGAACTCATAGAAAAACTTAAAATTTGAACTCATTACTAAATGCTTATACCTTACTATAATTACTAAATACTAAATACTTATAAATACTAAATACTTACTATTCATTATGCTTACTGGTAAAACTCAGCTACTAAAAACATCAAAATAACAAATATCTAAAATACATTACAATCAGAAATAATGAAATTAGCACTGTTGCTTTTAATCAGAACACAACTTTCATAGACTAGAGAGGTTATCAGAAAGAGAAGCGGGGGGAAGCAGACGGGGGGGGGGGGAGGTGGCTGGCTAGCAAAGCCACCATAGGTACGAGGGGGGGAAAGGGGGGGCAGCTGGATGGCTCAGCAAAGCTATTGCAGCCACAGAAGGGGGAGGGGGGGAGGAAGGGCGGGGCGGGGTCACCGCCGAATTCACAGCAGCTGGCTTTTTTTTACAGCTTCTAGTCGAAGTTATCTTTCCTCGAAGGCGGGGAGATTTCTATGGGTGGTGATAGCAGCGATTTGAGCTTAATTGTTGTTTTGTCCCCTGCTGAGACACCTTTTGTTCTCTTTCTGTAGCTGTTTCTGAGATTCAAGATAGGTAGATGAAAAGTCAGTGCCTTCTCACTGCTGCACTCCAATTTTGATCTTAGAATGTCCCTTCAGTCCGCAATCAAAACATGTTGGAGAACTTTTAAGACTCAGCGGCGGGGGGGGCAGGGGGTAGCGGGCTACTGTTGCTGTTGGGCGCTAGCGTCCCCAGCTCCAGGGGTGCAGGAAGGCTTAGCGGCCATGGTGGGGGAGAGGGAGGGGGGGGTTGTACATGTCAAAGAAGCGTTTTGTTCTGGTGAAATGCTGTTAACTACTGCTGAAGTTGCCTTACAATTTTCTGGTAGTTGTTCTAAAGAATCTTTAACTAATCTCCACGTTGTAAAGGAAGACATAGCAATTTTTCTTACTTTTGTTGCCCCGAGCATAGCCATCTCTCCCCGCTCCCGTGTCCTTTCATCATATGTTGTTGCTCTTTTTTTCAAGATATGCGTAATGACTCCCAGTATTGATTTCTCTTCTTTTGTTATTTGATTACCCATTAGGTGTTCGTCAAAAGGAGGCACCAACCCCCAGTTTCCTCGATAGATCACCTCTCTCCTGCAGAGTTTCTTCTTTTCTAGAGCACCAACCCTTTTTTTCTTCTTTTTTCTTTATTCTTTTCTCTTTATTTTTAACGTCCGGATGTCCGCATATACAGCGGATTTCTTTAACCATCTCTCGCAGATTTATCTCTACCATCTTCTGCGGTTTTTATTTACTCCATCTTTCGTGGGTTTTATCTATACCGTCTTCTGCGGGTTTTATCTACGCTATCTTTCATGAGTTTCTATGCATATATAATGCTTTAGGCGTCTTTCACACCGTTCCTTTTTTAATGCAAATTGGGGAACGCCACCAGCATAAAAGTAAATAGGCTAACCTCACAGAGATGTAGTAGGTTGAGGCAGCCCCCCTCCCCACCACGGGCAAAAATAACAACTCAGACAAACGGATTGCTAAAGTGATGGAAAGTTTAAATGAAAAAAGCAGTGAATGTTTACAGAGAGCCAGAAGCACAGTGAGAAAAGAAAATCCCAAAACATACCCAGGAAGATCCCATCCCCACCTGGGAGTACATCCAAGACCCCCAGGGCTCCTTCTTCCCCCCTCCCCACTGCTAGGCTAGTCTCAGCTGGCCAGATCTGAGACTGCCCATCCCCCCGTGGCCTTGGGCCTAGCCAGGCAGGCCTAGTCAGGCCCATGGCCGGGAGACAACATCTCCCCCAGTTACCGGGCGCCGGCGAGGAAGAAAGAGGAGGTGCCAGACCTCGCACTAGATCTTATAGTGGTGCTGCAGAGAATTATGGTAGAAATACCTAGTTTCCTGTGTCCACCCACTGGGCTGGACCTCTGGACACAGGAAGCACCTCATGTAGCAGAGGGCACCCAGCCCAAACTGCAACAGAGACTAACCTAATAGCCACCATTAGTGACGTTGATGAACATGAACATCTCCGCAGTCCTTAAAGGCAAGTATTCTTCTTGATGGTGCAAGTGGGAGTCGTAATGAGTAGCTGGTCAAGGCACATGTTCGGGGTCACCATTTTTAATAGTATAGATGTTTTAATTAGCTCGACCAATGCTTTCAGGACAAGATGTAAGCAGGCAAAGACATTTATTACATTATACAATCTATCAGAAGGCACATGTGTCACATCTCAGTTGGTCATTTTCTACTGGCATACGTGTAATTAAGGCCTACAATAGGTCAAAATAACACAACAATATTTTAACACATCCAACCAGATTCTGCCCAGCTTCTCTCCTTCAGTTCCAAAGTGTTTACATTACACTCAGAGTCAAAGACAAAGCATAGCTTTCTCTAAATCAAGCAAAGGCAAACCTTCCCTACAGCCTACCAAAGCTATCAAAAAACAACCCTTCTCCTACTGTACCTTGGGAAACATCCCTTAAAAACAAAGGGGTCCAGGAGGGCTGTACCTACTTCAAGAAAGAAATCTTGATAGTGCAGGAACAGGGTGTGCTAATGTGCCAGAAGATAAGCTGACAGGGTAGATTGCCAGCCTGGACAGGCAATGAGCTTCTGAACGAATTAAGGGAAAAACAGAGGGTGAATCATCTTTGAAAGAAAGGAGAGGTAACCCATGGAATGTTTAAGGATGTTGCTAGGTCATGAATTAAAAAAAATAGAGAGGCAAAAGGCCATTTAGAGCTTAGACTGGCCACTGCTGTGAAGGACAAAAAAACATGGTTGTATAAAAATATTAATGGCAAGAGGAAGGGCAAGGACAACCTCCACTCCTTGGTTGACACGGAGGGGAATATTGTAACAAAAGATGAGGAAAAGGCAGAGGTACTCAACACCTTCTTTGCCTCAATTTTTAATAGCAGGATAGGTTGTCTTCCAGATAATTGGCCTCCTGAGCTGGCAGATGGAGTCAGGGACCAGTATAGTTCCCCTGTGATCCAGGAGGAAGCAGTTAGAGACCTGCTTAGCCACTTGTATCCCCACAAGTCCATGGGACCAGGTGGGATCCATCCTAGGGTGCTGAGAGAGCAGGCAGATGAGCTGGCCAAGCCACTCTCTATGACTTTTCAACAGTCCTGGCTCACTGGAGAGGTCCCAGAAGACTGGAAACTGGCCAACATGATGCCCATCCACAAGAAGGGTCTGAAGGAGGAACCAGGGAATGACAGACCTGTCAGCCTGACCTCAGTGCCAGGCAAGATTATGGAACAGGTCATCTTGAGTGCAATCACACAGCACTTACAGGATCACCAAGGGATCAGGCCGAGCGCACATGGATTTAGGAAGGGTAGGTCCTGCCTGACTAGCCTGATATCCTATGATCAGGTGACCCGCCTGGTGGATGTGGGGAAGGCTGTGGATGTAGTCTACCTGGACTTCAGACTTTGACACTGTCCCCCAAGGCAAACTCCTGGCCAAGATGTCAGCCCATGGCTTGGACAGGAGCACACTGCTAGGATAGGAACTGGCTGGAGGGCTGAGCCCAGAGAGTGGTGGTGAATGGTGCCACATCCAGCTGGCAGCCAGTCACTAGTGGTGTCCCCCAGGGATCAGTGCTGGGCCCCATGCTCTTCAACATCTTTCTTGATGATCTGGATGAAGGCCTTGAGTCCATCATCAGTGAATTTGCAGACGGCACCAAGCTGGGGGCAGTCGTTGATCTGCTACAGGGTAGAGAGGCTTTGCAGAGGGACCTCAACAGGTTAGACAGATGGGCAGAATCCAACGGCATGAGGTTTAACACATCCAAGTGCTGGGTTCTGCACATTGACCACAACAACCCCATGCAGTGCTAGAGGCTGTTGTCAGAGTGGCTGGAGAGCAGCCAGGCAGAGAGGGACCTGGGGGTACTGGTCAATGGTAGGCTGAACATGAGCCAGCAGTGTGCCTAGGTCGCAGGCAGTCCAGTGGCATCCTGGCCTGTATCAGGAACAGTGTGGCCAGTAGGAGCAGGAAGGTCATTCTGCCCCTGTACACTGCACTGGTTAGGCCACACCTCGAGTACTGTGTCCAGTTCTGGGCCCCTCGGTTTAGGAAGGATGTTGACTTGATGGAACATATCCAGAGAAGGGCAATAAAGCTGGTGAGGGATTTGGAACACAAGCCCTATGAGGAGAGACTGAGGGAGCTGGGGTTGCTTAGCCTGAAGAAGAGGAGACTGAGGGATGACCTTATTGCTCTCTGCAACTACCTGAAGGGAGGTTGTAGCCAGGCAGAGGTTGGTCTCTTCTCCCAGGCAACCAGCACTAGAACAAGAGGACACAGTCTCAGGCTGCGCCAGGGCACGTTTAGACTGGATGTTATGAAGAAGTCCTATTGTGGCCGGTTGATGCTATGCCTTTAAGAAAGAGACAGTTGCTGAACACTCTGGTTGAATGTTTTTGATATTTGAACAAAAACAAGATAGTCTAAATGAATTTCATTGGTGCTTGCGGGGTTCAGTTTTGAGTTTGGGTGCTGTTGGTTCAGTCTGTGTCTGGTCTGGGTTCAGGCTGGGTGCAGTCTGTGCTTCTCTCTTGCTGAAGCAGGAACGGCCTTGAGTTAACAGCTAACCAGATAAGAGAACTAATTTTGCATGTGCTTTTTAGCTAACAGACTTTTTCCTTCTTAATTGCCTTTCTCTCTCTCTCTCTAACCCTTTTTGGGAAAAAGGGGAGGTGGGGAGGGAGAGAGGGGGGTTCAGGGAACCCCCCTGGCCGGCTGGAGGGAAAAGGTTTTTTTCTGCATTGTGTTCATTGTTGTGTTTTCCTGTATATATTGTAAATATTGTATATTTGTGTACATATTCACTGCATTCCATTTATGCTTGTAAATATAGCTTTCATCTGCTTTTCCGACTGAGCTAGCTGTGGTTTCTTTTCCCTGTGTGTGGGGAGGGAACCTTCTCACCCCACTACATATTTTTTAATTGGCGCCCAACGTGGGGCTTGTGGATAGTTGCTGTCCAGAAGCAGAGCAAAGTTGCTTGATTTATTGTCTGCTCAGGTCGGAGTTGCAAGGATGAAAGTGTTTTGGATTTTAGAGCGTCTGTTTTTTTCAATCTTTGGGGTCCTTATCTATAAGCATGTCCTGGGATTGATTTTCGATCGCTTAAGCAGATACTTGATGTATAAATTATATTTATGGTTTAAGTATAAGATTCACCTTCTCTATGATCGGTGCCTGGGATTCTTTTGGCTTAATAGATACGGGAATGTGACCTCGACTACTCTGCCCATAGAGATAAAGGAGTTTAAGATCCCAGTAGGTGAAAGAGTAGTTTTAAGTGATGGCTGGGATCCAAAGGTGATTTATTTGATGTGTTTGAATCTGCTGCTGGTGATGGTGATTGCGTACTTGTTATATATGCTGTACCGGGAGAGAAAAGTTTCTAAGACCTGTTTTGTAATTAGGCGTAGACCCAAGAGGAGAAGGAACAGCTCTAACTCGACCCCAGAAATATCTAGTGATGAGGAGAAGGGAGGATCTGTATCAGTTAAAAAGAAAGCTAAAAATTCCATCGGAAAGGCTGCTCTGAACGGTGCTGTTGGTGGTTCTGGCAATCAGCCAGCGGCAGCGGCAGCGCCTAACATGGCGGCTCCCCCGTCCTCGGCAGCCATTAGCAAGGCACAGCCAGTTCCTCCTTCTTCTTCGGCAGGACCGGAAGTGTCCTCCACAGCAGCTGATCCGTCTCAAAACCTGTCAGCTTCTGTTAAGCCAGCTGTAAATTTAAACACAGCTCCAGTTAAGCAGGTAGCTGTTTTAACTACAAGAAGTGGAAAGGGCAAAGCTGATTCAGATGCTGATCCTGGTGAGGGACCTTCTGCTTTAAGAGACCCTGCTGAGGAAGAGGAGAAGATTTGTCTTAAAGATATAGCTGAGATATTGAGAAGATCACTGGATGGAAATGCAGGGCAAATTGCTGATAGCAGGACAACAAGAGGTGGTACACCTGACCTTAAAGAGATTCTTAGGAGAGTGACAAGGAGATTAATGGGGCAACAAGTTCAGGAAGAGGAGGAAGGGGAGGAGTCAGATGACCTTCTGGGCTGTCCTTCACCAAGGGAAGAGATAAGGAATGTGCGTAAAGATTATATCAGAGCAGATAAGGAGCCAATCCTAGCTTGGCTTGGTAGATGCTACGATACAGGTGCTCCAGCTCTAATGGTTGGAGACAAGTCAGCAGCTCAACTAGGAGCTCTCTCAAAGGATAATGGAATAGATAGACATCTAGGCAGGACTCTCGGTAAGGTTACTCTGTGGATACGCCTTTTAATGGCAACTCTCATGAGATATCCTTCCCGAGATGATCTCCCATGGAATCCTAAGCCCTGGACTACCATAGCGGAAGGAATTAAGCGTCTGAGAGAATTTGCTGTTAGAGAGGTACTCTATGGTGACCATGAGACTCTGAATCCTGATGATATTCCTGTAGGAACCGGTCTTGCTAAAAAGCTCATCAAACTTGCTCCTCCTAACTATGCAAATATTCTGGCAAGCAGGATTGTGGCAAGAAACTATGGCGGAGCTTCTCCTACGGTTGGCCAATTCACTGATCAGATGAGACAATTGGAGGATAGCATGACACGTGTTTCTTTGGTTTCAGCCATTGAAACTCTGTCTGGTGAGATAAAGAATTGCATGAAAGAGATGAAGGATGAAATTGTAAATTCTATCTCCCAATTGGCACAGAGAGATAATTCCAATTCTTCCTCCGGATGGATACAGGTTTCCTCTGTGAGGAATAGGCGTCCTCCAAGGATGTCATTCCAAAACAGGTCATTCCAAAACAGGTCATTCCAAAACCGATCCAACCAAAACAGACCACCAAGGCAGTCACGTGGAAGTATTTGGATAACTCTGCGTGATCAGTTTGGTGAGAACATGAACAGATGGGATGGTCAACCAACTGCTAATCTTCTCAGGAGACTGAGGGAACTGCAAAGTGGCAGAGCCCGAGGTAGCAATACCAGAAGGGTAGCTGTTACTTCTACAGTTCCCCAGGACAACTCTAATAGCTCCAACAGTGGCTCCAGTTCTAACACTGCACACTGTGCTCATTGCACATGTGGGCATGTTCCCCATAACTAGGGGTGCCCTGCCTCCCGCCAGGGGGAGGAGAGGGGTAACAGAGAGAAGAGAATCTATTGGGATGTGTACATCCAGTGGCCTGGCACTTCACAATTTCAGAAGTACAGGGCCTTGGTTGACACAGGGGCTCAGTGTACCATAATGCCATCAAATTATCAGGGATCAGAGGCTATAACTATTCTGGGAGTCACTGGTGGGTCTCAAGAGTTAACTAAGGTGGAGGTTGATATAAGTTTAACTGGTAAACAGTGGAGGAAGCACACAGTTGTGACCGGACCTGACGCACCTTGTATTCTGGGAATTGATTTTCTGAGAGAAGGGCGTTTCAAAGACCCTAGAGGTTACAAATGGGCTTTTGGAGTAGCATCTGTAGAAATTGATGGACAAAAATTGAAGCTGTCTGTTAGACCTGATCTTTCTGATGAATCTGCAGTTGTGGGACAACACAAGATTCAGGACATTAAATTGCCGGTTGCTTCTCAGACTGTGCATCACAGACAATACAGAACCAACCGTGACTCTTTGTTGCCCATTCAGAATCTGATTCGTCAGCTGGAGAGTCAGAAAGTCATCAGCAAAACTCATTCCCCTTTCAACAGTCCAGTGTGGCCTGTGTGAAAGCAGAATGGAGACTGGCGTCTGACAGTCGACTACCGAGCTCTGAATGAAGTAACTCCACCTATGAGTGCAGCAGTACCAGACATGATGGAACTCCAGTATGAGCTGGAATCCAAAGAGGCCAAATGGTATGCTACCATAGACATTGCTAATGCCTTCTTCTCTATTCCCATAGCAGAGTAATGCAGGCCTCAGTTTGCTTTCACCTGGAGAGGAATCCAGTACACTTTCAACAGATTGCCAATGGGCTGGATCCACAGCTCCAGCATCTGCCATGCGGTGATCCACGATGCTCTGGAGAAAGGTGGTGCTCCAGAACACATCCAGTTCATCGATGATATCATCGTCTGGGGTAAAACTGCTGAGGAAGTCTTCGAGAAAGGTAACAAAGTCATTGACATTCTTCTGAATGCAGGTTTTGCCATCAAGCGAGACAAGGTGAAAGGACCTACCAGAGAGATCCAGTTTCTGGGAGTGCGGTGGCAGGATGGACGCCGACACATTCCAGTGGATGTGGTAAATAGAGTCTCTACCATGGCCAATCCCATGAACAAGCAAGAAACTCTACGTTTCTTGGGAATAGTGGGATTTTGGAGACTGCACATTCCTGGGTACAGTCAGATTGTGAAACCTCTGTATGATGTGACTCGAAAGAGAAACAATTTCCACTGGGGACCTGAACAACAAGCAGCTTTTGACCAGATAAAGCAAGAGGTGGTTCAAGCAATGGGTCTGGGACCTGTCCGAGATGGTCCAGACATTAAGAACATTTTGTACACGGCTGCAAGTGACAATGGTCCAACCTGGTGCTTGTGGCAAAGAGCTCCAGGTGAGACACGTGGACGACCTCTTGGTTTCTGGAGTAGAGGTTACAGAGGTTCAGAGGCTAATTATACTCCAACAGAGAAAGAGATTCTAGCTGCCTATGAAGGAGTAAAAGCGGTTTCTGAAGTGATTGGAACTGAATCACAACTTCTCTTAGCTCCCAGATTACCAGTTTTGAATTGGATGTTCAAAGGCAAAGGTTCCACACCACATCATGCAACAGATTCCACCTGGTCTAAGTGGATGGCTCTGATAACACAGAGAGCTCGCATGGGAAATCTTGAAAGACCTGGTCTGGTGGAGGTGATCTCAAGTTGGCCTGAAGGTACCAACTGCACTAAACCTCCAGAGGAGAGAGTAACTCGTGCTGAGGAAGCTCCTCCTTACAATGACCTTTCTGATGATGAAAAGAAATATGCTTTGTTCACAGACGGTTCCTGTCGTCTTGTCGGGAACAAGCGAAGGTGGAAGTCTGCAGTGTGGAGTCCAACACGCCGAGTTGCAGAGGCAAGGGATGGAGAAGGAGAATCCAGTCAGTTCGCAGAGGTAAAAGCTGTCCAGCTAGCTCTCGACGTAGCTGAACGTGAGAGATGGCCAAAGCTTTATCTCTACACCGACTCATGGATGGTAGCCAATGCTCTGTGGGGTTGGCTAAAGAACTGGAAGAGGAATGGTTGGCAGAGAAAAGGAAAGCCTATATGGGCAGCTGACCTGTGGCAGGACATTGCTGATCGAATCGAGAGAATTCCAGTGAAGGTGAGACACATTGATGCTCACATCCCTAAGAGCAAAGCTACTGAGGAACAGCAACACAACCATCAGGCAGATCTAGCTGCAAGAGTTTCTCAAGTAGACATGGACTCTGATCTTGATCTCGACTGGAAACACCGAGGTGAGTTATTCTTAGCTCGGTGGGCTCACGATTCGTCAGGACATCAAGGCAGAGATGCAACCTACCAGTGGGCACGTGACAGATCCATAGACATTTCCATGGATGCTATCACACAAGTCATCCATGACTGTGACATTTGTGCTGCTATTAAGCAGGCAAAGCGACTTAAGCCCTTATGGTATGGTGACAGATGGTCCAAGTACAAGTATGGTGAAGCTTGGCAGATTGACTACATCACTCTACCACGTTCTCGTTCTGGTAAGCAGTATGTGCTCACTATGGTAGAGGCAAACACTGGATGGTTGGAAACTTATCCAGTTCCACATGCAACTGCACGCAACACCATTCTTGGTCTGGAGAGACAAATCCTGTGGAGACACGGAACTCCAGAGAGGATTGAGTCAGACAACGGAACTCATTTCAAAAACAACCTTGTAAAGAGCTGGGCCAAAGAGCACGGCATTGAGTGGATATTCCACATCCCCTACTATGCACCAGCTGCAGGGAAGATTGAACGCTACAACGGTTTGCTGAAGACCACTCTTAAAGCCATGGGGGGTGGATCTTTGAAAAACTGGGAAAAACATTTAGCACAAGCAACCTGGCTGGTAAATAGTAGAGGTTCAGTGAACCGAGCTGGACCTGCACACTCAGATCTGCTACAGAAAGTAGAAGGTGATAGAGTTCCTGTTGTTAGAGAAAAGAATCTGTTAGGTAAAACTGTTTGGGTGTTTTCTCCCTCAGGAGAGGCTAAACCTGTCCGAGGGGTGGTTTCAGCTGAAGGTCCGGGTCACACTTACTGGGTAATGCAAGAGAATGGTGAAATTCAGTGTATTCCACAAAGAAATTTAACTTTAGCTGAAAGAGTTTAATTTGAGAGTGTTGTACAGCTACATCGCACCCAAAGGAAGAATCCATGAGGAATCCACGGTGCACGAACCCTGAGAACCCTGAGAGCCCTGAGTCAACTGAGAGTCCCTGTTTCCCTGTTTCCCTTTTCTTCGCTTTGTCTGCGAAGAGACAAACTGTTTTCCATTTTTCTTGTTTCTTGGACTTCTGAATCATCTACACCTGAGGATAGCCGGAATGGACTATGAACTTCACTTACAAATTGTAGCTATTGCTTTAGATTGGATGGACAGTATGAACAGCCAATGAAATTGTTTAGAAGAGGTGGATTGTGGCCGGTTGATGCTATGCCTTTAAGAAAGAGACAGTTGCTGAACACTCTGGTTGAATGTTTTTGATATTTGAACAAAACCAAGATAGTCTAAACGAATTTCATTGGTGCTTGCGGGGTTCAGTTTTGAGTTTGGGTGCTGTTGGTTCAGTCTGTGTCTGGTCTGGGTTCAGGCTGGGTGCAGTCTGTGCTTCTCTCTTGCTGAAGCAGGAACGGCCTTGAGTTAACAGCTAACCAGATAAGAGAACTAATTTTGCATGTGCTTTTTAGCTAACAGACTTTTTCCTTCTTAATTGCCTTTCTCTCTCTCTCTCTAACCCTTTTTGGGAAAAAGGGGAGGTGGGGAGGGAGAGAGGGGGGTTCAGGGAACCCCCCTGGCCGGCTGGAGGGAAAAGGTTTTTTCTGCATTGTGTTCATTGTTGTGTTTTCCTGTATATATTGTAAATATTGTATATTTGTGTACATATTCACTGCATTCCATTTATGCTTGTAAATATAGCTTTCATCTGCTTTTCCGACTGAGCTAGCTGTGGTTTCTTTTCCCTGTGTGTGGGGAGGGAACCTTCTCACCCCACTACACCTATACAGAGAGAGTGATTGCCCATTGGAATGGGCTGCCCAGGGGGGTGGTGGATTCACCATCCCTGGAGGTATTCAGGAGGAGACTTGATAGGGTGCTTGGTTGTATGGTTTAGTTGATTAGGTGGTGTTGGATGATAGGTCGGACACAGTGATCTTGAAGGTCTCTTCCAACCTGGTCTATTCTATTCTATTCTATTCTATTCTATTCTATTCTATTCTATTCTATTCTATCTTCATACACCGCTGGGTTCTGTGAAGTGCTGGGCCCTGCTGATGTGCCTTCCTCACCATCTGTGTTTGGTGATGATTTTTGATATCTTTTCCTGCATGTGGTGATAGGTGGTAGAGAAACTGCATTGGCAGGAGCATCAGGGGTTAAGTGTGGAACTGCTGGTGGTGGGGCAAACCCTTGTGCCTAGGGCTCAGACTGAGATCAAGATGTCAGCTTATGGCTTGGACAGGAGCACACTGCTGGGATACGAACTGGCTGGAGGGCAGAGCCCAGAGAGTGGTGGTGAATGGTGCCACATCTAGCTGGCAGCCAGTCACTAGTAGTGTCCCCCAGGGATCAGTGCTGGGCCCCATCCTGTTCAGTATCTTTATTGATGATCTGGATGCGGGGATTGAGTCCATCATCAGTGAATTTGCAGATGACACCAAGCTGGAGGCAGGCGTTGATCTCCTAGAGGGTTGGAGGACTCTCCAGAGGGACCTTGACAGGCTGGACAGATGTGCAGAGTCCAAGTGCATGAGATTTAACACATCCAAGTGCTGGGTTCTGCACATTGGCCACAACAACCCCATGCAGTGCTACTGGCTGGGGACAGAGTGGCTGGATAGTGGCCAGGCAGAAATTGACCTGTGGGTACTGGTTGACAGTAGGCTGAACATGAGCCAGTAGTGTGCCCAGGTGGCCAAGAAGGCCAATGGCATCCTGGCCTCGACCAGCAGAAGCAAGGAAGTAATTCTGCCCCTCTACTCCGCACTGGTTAAGCCACACCTTGAGTCCTGTGTCCAGTTCTGGGCCCCTCAGTTTAAGAAGGACATTTGGAGACACTTAAACATGTCCAGAGAAGGGCAAAATGCTGGGGAGGGGTTTGGAGCACAAGGCCTCTCGGGAGAGGCTGTGGGAGCTGGGGTTGTTTATCCTGGAGAAGAGGAAGATCAGGGGAGACCTTATTGGCATCTACAACTACTTGAAGGGATGTTGTAGCTAGGCAGAGGTTGGTCTCTTCTCCCAGGCAACCTGTAACAGAACGAGAGGACGCTGCCTCAAGCTGTGCCACAGGAGGTTTAGGCTGGATGTTAGGAAGTAAGTCTTCAAGGAAAGAGTGATTGGCCATTGGAATGGGCTGCCTAGGGAGATGGTGGAGTCACCATCACTGGAAAAGTTTAAGAAGAGAATGTATGAGGCACTCAGTGCCATGGTTAGCTGGTGTTGGGTGATAGGTTGGACTTGATGATCTCAAAGGTCTTCCACCCAGGTTAAATCTGTATTCTGTATTACTGAGGAACACTGTTTAAAATATCATTATACAATTTTAATACTGAAAGAAGGTAACTTCTTGGCTAACTTGAAAAATTCTGTGCAATTCAATGGCTTTACTCCTTTGATCCTGATAGGTCTTCCATACTATCTAAGATGATTCTTGTCATCTTTACTGTTTATCAGATGTAGTGGGAAAACACTTCTGAATTTCTGAAATGTTTTTGATAGAATACATTTTATAATACTCAGAAATCTTTAAGGGTATTCTGAAAGTTAAAATTATCACATAAATTCACAGTGCATTGCTAAGATTGATTCCGTTTCAAATTTGGCGGGGGGAGAGAGGGGAAATATAAATTGCATTACCCAAACAGGGACAAAATCTTCTTTTTTATATGTCTCCTACCATCTATATAGGAATTCTGATAATATTAAAAGAGCATTAAGGATGTAGCAACATATTTTAAAGCAAAAATTTGGGAAGAGACAAAAAATTGCTAAGAGTGTAGTCATCTAGTCAATGCAAATTTTCATCTTTACTACAACAGTTCATTGATTGCTTTATGAATAACAGTAATTGCTTAAAACCAAACAAACTAAAAAGCCAACCAAATAAACAAAGAAAAAACCAACCAAACACCAACATTAATCATTTTCATGTCACACATAATCATATCATCTCATCTAAGGAACATCTGATACTGCTGTGGACTCTGGGTCAAAAAGACACCAAAGGCAAAAAAGTATGACATATAAGAATGCCTGACTACCACCAGGTTTGCACACATCTTGGCACACTTAGAGCCTGATGCATTGGTACAGCTTCTGACATCACAGAACATTTGTTTGGTAGAGGATAACCTCAAGGTAACATGTTTATGCTTAAACTGAACCAAGTAGTTGACTGGTTGAAAAGTCTTGATAATTGCCTGCAGCAATTAGAACTTTGAGAGAGAGATTAGTGATGATAAGATACTCTGTATTACTCATCAAGAACTATAAGATCTTGGAGTCACATGAATTTGCCATCAGGATCTTCTCTGGAAAGTAGTAGAGTTGCTCTGCACACTGAGCTATGTTTTGGAAACAGAAAATCTGAAAGTTCTTTATAACTAGATGAATGCATCTGCCAAAAATCTGCAGAACTTCAGCACTGGGAGGCAGAGGAGTGGTCACTATGACAGAAGAACCAGCCACAAATTACCAAATGATTTTCTGATATCAGTAGTGAATCTGACTGGATCACCTAAAAGTCTACTGGCTTGGATGGACAGTTGTGGACTTCTGTAACCAGTTCACGTTTTGCTGTTATCACAGCTTACTTAGTAAAAAGCAATGATGTCATACAGCTCTGTGTGGAATTAACAGCAATAACACAACAGGATTGCACAGTATAGGAAACACAGAATAAAATTCTTCATGTGTGCTAGTATGAAAATGAAGTAGTCTGGGTATGACTTATAGAAGAGTTTACAGGCACAAATCAGGAGATCATGAACTTGTTTTTCCTTGTTGATTAACTGGCTCCATCATGCAGACATACCTTGAACTGCATTTCTTTCTTTTCAGTCTAGTCCTTTGTGTACTTCACAAATAAATTTTGACCCATTTTCGGTCTCTATGTGAGAAGTATGAAGGGACCTGTTCGCCATTTTATGAATCTTTGAGGAGCAGCTCACTGATTGATCCTTAAACACTTATCCTATCTCAAGAGACAGACTTCTTCAGCATTTCATTTGCTATCATGATTCAAGCATTGCTGATTCTGAAATTGTTAGTTTCTTCTAACTATATCACAGGCTTTCCCTGATATTGTTTCTATGGCAAGTTGTTGTCCTTTTAATTTGTTCAACCAGGAAGCACACAGTGTAGTGCATTTATGCAACTATAACTTAAAAACAGTAGGTGACATTATAAAACAAAAGCAGCAAACTCCAGCAAAGTCTATACCCCCTGCCTCTTTAATAAATGTAAACTTCAACCTCTACAGTTTAGGCTGCTAATTTTTATTGTGTTCTTTTTTGTTGTTGTTGTTGGGTGGGTGGGGTTTTTATTATTATTTTTGGGGGGGTTTTATTTGTTTGTTTTTATGAAAAAGGAATGCATACAAAGTGCAGCTAAAACATGAGCAACCACTGCAAAGTGCATATTTATTCTTTTCTGATTTCCTGGTCTCTGGAGTTTATCATTGTACTGAAACAATTTTGGAGACAGCAAAAAATCTACTATCCAGTATTATGTTAATATGAGATGAGATATGATACATGACAAATAACTTTTCATAGCTTTCCTGTTTCAAATAGTTATGAACACTTAGGACTTGATACATTATAGAAAAAAAAATAATGAAAGTGTTCCATTTGTCAAAACTTAAGGTCCCACAAATTTTACAGTTAACTGGAGTTTAAGGTCCTAGTCTGATTGGATTCTGTAAAGTGAATTCACTGAAGTTATATTTAAGAGGAATTTTACTGGAGGTGTTAATATTTTCTTAATAAAAGGGAAAAAATACTTTTTTCAAAATATTTCCTATTTAAAATAGAAATAAAACTCAAATTTGTCTTTGTAGAAGACTTAACTGAATTATAATAATAATAATATGGCATGGATTAGAAGTCTAAAGAGACTAAAGAGTAACTTCTTTATTAATTTATGTATTAATAATTCATCCAAGTGAATAGAAAAGTTTTGTCATGCTCTACATAGATTTCTAACCATTCAGCCTTAGTCAGGGATCCATGCTTTCTGAATTATTATTACTGGGGCAAAATACTTGCCAACTTTTAAGAGAAATACTTTCCCCTCACCTTTATGTGAGTACCTGTAAATCACTATCACATTATAGATGGCTGGATGTGGTGGGTTAACGCCTATTCTGAAAACAAAAAACAAAACAGGGTGGAGGGCTGCCTCTGCACCTGTTCAGAGAGGGACTGGTTTTGTATTCTTCTTCTTTGTCCCCCTCCCATCCATCCTTGTTCCTTGCCCTTGTGAACCTTACCTGTTACTGTTACATATATATATATGTATGTGTATATATATATATTTTTTTTTTTAAAGAAAAGTCTTTACCTCTCTACTTCCAAGCTGACTCCAAATTATTGTTTGGTGGATTTGCTCCTTCCTTTTTTTCCCCTCTCTGTTGGGAGGGAGGAGGGGGGGAGTGAGGGAGAGATTCTCAGCCTTGCCCCGATCTGAGCTCTTAACTCCCAGTTAAGGCTCAAACCACCACAATTTTTGGCACCCAACGTGGGGCTTGGAAATTAATCTTGTATTGGGAAAGCAAAACTTTGTCTGAAAAAGGGACTGGAAGTAGAGATGGTGATTTTGAAGAACCTGGTGGTCCAAGCCTGTGCGTGAGTGTTTGGCTGGATCTTTTGGATCCACATCTACAAATTAATAACTTACCATGTGGTGTGGTTAATGACAGAGATGCTGATCAAATGGATGAAAACTTTACCAATGAAGCTGGGCATGTATCTCCTGAATTCATTGAATTTCACTGTCAGTGATAACTTTTCTAACACAGGAAATTTTCCTGCAGCAGGCTATGAAACCAATGGTGTAGATAAAAGTGCCTGTGATGGAAAATTGCTGTGCATTGCAATATGCTCCATATACTTAAATGTAATCCTTATAGGGGCATTTGCTGTGACCATGTTGGGTGGGGGATGAGCTAACCCATTAAGAGCTGTTTGGAGGGTGATAACACACTCCTTTGCACTCTTTAATGACTGGGGGCGTGTCTGCTGTGGGCATTGTAATCACTCTGTAAACACAAAGAGGGAGGGGTCAGGTTGTAATGAGTGTGCCAGATCTCAGCCTGAGCCCCAGGCACAAGGGTTTGCCCCACCAACAGCAGTACCACAGTTAACCCCTGATGCTCCTGCCAATGCAGTCTCTCTAGCACGAGTCACCACACACAGGAAAAGAAGTCAAAAATCGTTGCCAAGCACAGATGGTGAGGAAGGAACCTCAGCAGGCCCCAGCACCTCACAGAACCCAGTGGTGGATGAAGATGAGTCAGACCAGGAAATAACTGTCACATCATTACCCAGAAAGGAACTAAGGCAAACTCGTCTGGATTACGCAAGGAAAGAGGGTGAGCCAATACTGAGCTGGGTCCTGAGATGCTGGGACGAGGGGGTGGACACAGTGGACCTGGATAAGAGGGAGACAAAGCTTTTAGGCTCCATGACTCGTGATGCTGGTCTGGACAAAGAGTTAGCCAAACTCGATGGAACACACACTCTCTGGGCCCGGATCCTCAATGCCATCAAGAGCCGGTACCGCTCAAGAGATGACCTGCCCTGGGCCCCATTTAGATGGACAACTATGGAACAGGGCATTCGCTACCTGAGACAGATGGCTGTGCTGGAAATAATTGATGGGGATGGCCAGCTCCCTTAGGACCCAGATGAGGTGCCCATGAGATGGTCGTTCATAAAGAAACTCGCCCAGGGTGCTCCTCAGAAATATGCTCCCACATTAGGAGGGATACTCCTGACTGGACAGGATGGAAGTCCTAAACCTGTCTGTGAGTTTGCCAATGATTTAAGGGAATATGAGGACAGCGTAAATCAGAAAGCCCTGATCTCAGCCATAGAAACTATGGCTAAAGACATTGTCAAAGAGATCAAGACCTCCATGTCTGAACTGAAAAGGGGGAGCGATGCCTCCTTTTCCCCTTCTCCCTCAGAATGGATCCAGGTCTCAGCAATCAGGAACAGGCGACCTTCCCCTAGGAGATCACCCCAAGCCAATTGGGGGATGTCAAGAGGGTCTCTGTGGAGGTTCCTCTGTGACCATGGAGAGGATATGGACACCTGGCACGGCAAACCCACGTCTGCCCTCTGGAACAGAGTGCGGGAACTGCAAGGTGGGTACCACGGGGATAACTCATCCAAAAAAAGGGCTGCCCCAGTTTCCCGGAGTGGTCCCTCTCACTCAAGAGACCCTTCCCCTAGTAACACAGGACCCTGCGACAAGTGTGGACATTGCTGCCAGCATTAGAGGTGCCCTACCTCCAGCCAGGTGGAGGCCAGGGATAACAGAGTATACTGGGATGTGTATGTAAAATGGCCTGGCACTTCAGAAGCCCTGAAGTACCAAGCTCTGGTGGACACAGGGGCCCAATGCACCCTGATACCATCGAGGTACAAAGGGGCTGAACCCATAAGCATTCAGGGAGTCACAGGGGACTCACAAGACCTGACTGTACTGCAAGCTGAGATAAGCCTGACCGGGAATGAGTGGGGAAAGCACAACATAGTGACTGGTCCAGATGCACCTTGCATTCTTGGCATTGACTTTCTGCAGGAGGGATGCTTCAAAGACCCTAAGGGGCACAAGTGGGCATTTGGGGTTGCAGCTGTGGAGACTGCAGGCAAAGAACAGCTGTACACCAAACCCGAGCTGTCGGATGACCCCTCCGTAGTGGGCAGCCATAAGGTGCAGGATTTGAAGCTACCTATTGCCTCTCGCATAGTGCATCGCAGGCAATACGGAACCAACAGAGACTCTCTGCACCCCATACACCAACTGATTCGATGACTGGAGAGCCAGAAAATGATCAGCAAGGCTCACTCCCCCTTCAACAGCCCAATATGGCCAGTGTGGAAGGCAAATGGGGAATGGAGACTGACCGTGGACTACCGTGGCCTGAATGAGGTGACTCCTCCGATCAGCGCTGCCATGCTGGATATGCTGGAGCTCCAGTACGAGCTGGAATCAAAGGTGGCCAAGTGGTATGCCACAATTGACATTGCTAATGCCTTTTTCTCCATTCCCATTGCAGAAGAATGCAGGCCACAGTTTGCTTTCACTTGGAGGGGAGTACAGTATCAGTGGAATCGGTTGCCTCAGGGCTGGGTCCATAGCTCAACCATCTGCCATGAGGTGATCCAGACTGCCTTAGAGAAAAGTGGAGCCCCTGAGCATCTGCAATTTATCAATGACATCATCATATGGGGTGAGACAGCAGAGGAAGTCTACCAGAAGGGTGAGAAGATAATTAATATCCTGCTGGAGGCTGGCTTTGCCATCAAGAGAAGTAAGGTCAAAGGGCCTGCCAGGGAGATCCAGTTCCTGGGCATTCAATGGCAGGATGGCCGTCGCCACATCCCTCAGGAGGTGGTGAACAGGGTAGCCACTATGGTACAGCCCACGAAGAAGAGACACAGTCCTTTTGGGGGCTTGTGGGCTTCTGGAAAATGCACATTCCTGGGTACAGTCAGATTGTAAAGCCTCTCTTCCATGTAACAAGGAAGAAGAATGATTTTGTGTGGGGACCTGAGTAGCAGGTAGCATTTGACCAGATCAAACAAGAGGTGGTCCACGCTATGGCTCTGGGACCTGTTCAATCTGGACCAGAGATCAGGAATGTGCTGTACACTGTGGCCGGTGAGAATGGTCCTACATGGAGCTTGTGGCAGAAGGCTCCTGGTGAAACCAGGGGCAGGCCCCTAGGTTTCTGGAGTAAGGGGTACAAAGGCTCCGAGGCCAACTACACCGCAACAGAAAAGGAAATCTGAGCTGCCTATGAGGGTGTCAGGGCTGCCTCTGAGGTAATTGGGACTGAGTCACCTCTATTTCTGGCTCCAAGGCTTCCAGTCCTGACCTGGATGTTCAAAGGAAGAGGCTCAAACCCACATCATGCTGCAGATGCCACCTGGAGTAAGTGGATGGCCCTGATAACTCAGCGAGCTCGAATAGGGAGCTTCGAACGCCCTGGCATAGTGGAAGTGATCACCAACTGGCCAGAGGGTGCTGACTTTGGAATGCCACCAGAGCAGACAGTGATCCATGCTGAGGAGGCTCCCCCATACAACGATCTCCCTGACAATGAGAAGGGCTATGCTCTATTTACAGATGGGTCCTGCCAGCTTGTGGGAAGCAAGTGGAAATGGAAGGCAGCTGTCTGGAGCCCAACAAGGCAAGTGGCGGAAGCAAGGGATGGAGAAGGCGAATCCAGTCAGTACGCAGAGGTAGAAGGTGTCCAGCTGGCCCTGGATATAGCAGAACGAGAGAACTGGCCAGTGCTGTACCTCTACATTGACTTCTGGATGGTAGCCAATGCCTTGTGGGGGTGGTTGAAGGAATGGAGGAGGAACGGGTGGCAGAGAAAAGGGAAGCTTGTTTGGGCCGCTGAGCTGTGGCAAGACATCGCTGCCCGCCTGGACAGGCTGCCAACAAAGGTACGGCACATCAATGCACACGTCCCCAAGAGCAGAGCCAATGAAGAGAACCAGCACAACCACCAAGCAGATCTGGCTGCTAAAATCTCCCAAATAGACTTGGATTGGGAACACAAGGGTGAGTTGTTCTTAGCTTGCTGGGCCCATGACACTTCTGGCCACCAAGGGAGAGATGCCACATACCGGTGGGCTCGGGACAGATCAGTGGACATCTCTATGGAGGCCATCTCACAGGTCATCCATGAGTGTGACATCTGTGCTGCCATCAAGCAGGCCAAGCGCATGAGGCCTCTGTGGTATGGGGGGAGATGGTTGAAATATAAGTACGGAGAGGCCTGGCAGATCAACTACATCACCCTGCCTCGGTCTCACACGGCAAGCAGTACGTACTGACCATGGTGGAGGCAAGTACAGGCTGGCTGGAGACCTACCCAGTACCTCATGCCACTGCTCGCAACACCATCCTGGGCCTGGAGAGACATATCCCGTGGAGACACGGCACCCCCGGGAGGATTGAGTCAGACAATGGAACCCACTTCAAGAACCACCTCATAAGAGACTGGGCAAAGGAACAGGGAATTGAGTAGATTTACCACATCCCATACCATGCACCAGCTGTGGGGAAGGCTGAGCGCTACAATGGCTTGCTAAAGACCACCCTAAAAGCCATGGGGGGCGGAACCTTTAGGAACTGGGAAAAACACCTAGCTCAAGCCACTTGGTTAGTGAACAGCAGAGGATCTGTGAACCGAGCTGGTCCTGCCCAGTCCCACCTGCTGCAAACAGTGGATGGAGATGGAGTTCCTGTGATTGCTGAGAAGAACCTGCTGGGGAAGTCAGTGTGGGTTCCCCTGCTGCTGGTGGGGGCAAACCAACCCAAGGGGTGGTCTGGGCTGAGGGGCCTGGTCACAATTACTGGGTCATGTTAGAAACTGGGGACATTCAGTGTATCCCACAGCAGAACGTGACTCTGGCTGAGAAGGGATGAACTCAGAGGGGGCAACACACATCAATGTAGTATAGTCACTGTGTGAATAGTTATAAGTTGTTCTAAGGTTTCTCTCCAAGCTTAATACCAACCTAGCATCCAGGACTCAACATACACATCACACACCAATCCAGAGAGCTCCTGGGTCATCTCACCTGCACCTGTTCCTGCTTCCTGACAGCAATGGACTGTTCCTGATGTCCCTACAGCAACGGACTGTTCCTGATATTTTTGTTTCCCTTTCAAAGACAGACTGATTGCTGATTTTTCTCCACATCCCTGCTCAGTTCAAGCACCACCTACATCAACCAGCACCAGAGAGAGAGAGACTGCCCTGAGAGAGCGCGAGCTGGGATAACAAGGGACTTGCATGGAGGATTCGAATACCACTTCTCAAGATTGGATGAAGGGGCTGTGACAGGAGAGTGGAAATGGAACAGAGGGGTGGATTGTGGTGGGTTAACGCCCATTCTGAAAACAAAAAACAAAGCAGGGTGGAGGGCTTGTGGGTATTTTGCCCTCCCTGCAGGGTGTTTTCCCCCGGGAAACTGAGTCTGTTCCACTCCCCCCTCCCTGCCCAGGACATTGCAGCTATTAGGGCTCCTTTTGGCTACTGCCTCTCCTGGATGAGTGCTACTGTGCCTGCCTTCCTGCTCCTCTGCCATGTGGTCAGGCCTGATCCTTCTCCCTGCTGCCTCTACACCTCTTCAGAAAGAGACTGGTTTTGTATTCTTCTTCTTTGTCCCCCTCCCATCCATCCTTGTTCCTTGTCCTTGTGAACCTTACCTGTTATTGTTATATATATATGTATATATATTTTGTTTAAAGAAAACTCTTTACCTCTCTACTTCCAAGCTGACTCCAAATTATTGTTAGGTGGATTTGCTCTTTCCTTTTTTTCCCCTCTCTGTTGGGAGGAAGGAGGGGGGAGTAGGGGAGAGATTCTCAGCCTTGCCCCCATCTGAACTCTTAACTCCCAGTCAAGGCTTAAACCACCACACTGGAGTGGAAGCACATCAGAAACTCACTCAGATCTTGTTCTGAAGTTTAATCAATACATAAACCATCTTTAAAGCCCTGCAATACAGGTATTGACATGTTCTATTATGTATTAAGTAATTCTGTCCATAATCACCTTTTTTGTGTGTTTCATTTTTCAGATTAAGCTCATTGTTTCCCTTTTTTTTTTTTTTAATGGACATAGTCAACAAATTGTTGCCTTCTTTTCTGGCAAGTTTTATCATATTTGAAGACACTAATTTCTCTTCTCAGCCTTCTGTTTTCAAAGCTAAACTTCACTAACTCCTTATGTTTCGTGAAACTTGCTTCTTGATTTCTAATCACTTTTGTTGAACTACATACTTTTTCATCTCATCTGTATCTTGTTTAACTTTTATTAAGATTAGGTAAGTACTTTGCTTTTTTCCTTTTCTTTTTGTTTCCAGAATAGGTTACTTTGAGAGTCTTAAAAACCTATAAACCTATTCACATGTCTTTTTTTTTTTGGAGGACTGTTATTGGTAAATGATATTCAACTTACACTTCAATATGGACAAAAGATCTTACGTGATTCTGCTGCTTAGCCAGTCTTTTCCATATGGGACATTTTTGTTGTCAACTGCAATTCCACACTCTGTACAATTAGTGGGATTTGTAATATTTTAGACCTTTCATGTAGTTGAGCAAATTATTTTAATGGTAATATTTTCTGAAGTACTTGTAGTATTCACTGTCTCCTTTTCTTTTGTTTTACTCCTTTCCATCATATTATCTCCGGCTATAAATAAGGATATTCTGTACTGAATTCAGTTATTAAAGAGAATATTAAACAAGGAAAATGATGGTATCCACTGAATATAATCTTCCAGTTAGAATGCAGACCTTTATAAACACTCTTCAGAAACATTTTAATGAAGTCTCCAATATCTCTTCCATAATGTTGTGTAGTTGGTGTTTCTTTATACTGTACACCACATTCAATTGTAAGTGTTGCAAATTAGAACCTAAGTTAAGTAAAATAGCTATTTGAAGATTTTGGTTTTTATCTTGTCATGCCTACATTCTATAAATGGTTAATATTTCATTAAAAAAGTAATATGCTGAGGACTCTGTTCTCAGTAATTTTCCATATATGGAAATTAAAAAATCTACTCTGACTTTCCTTTGGTCCTGTTTAAACTTCATTTACAGTTGGACAGTACTTTCATACTTTCTCTGTATGTGTTCAATAATGCCACTTGACATCTATGGTTCCTTACAATTATACTTCCAGAATATTATCCTTGCACTGCCTCATATTCCTCTGATTGCAACTCTGAGTCTTGTTCTTTCTTACCCTATATCTGCATGCTATAGAAATTCTTAGCAGTATTTTTACTTATTAGTAATTTCTAATAATTTTACTTCATTTTCATACTATCTATATCTTTGTGTCAAGTTTTATGTGAATCAAGATCTCATGGATTTGTTATTTTCCTCTTCTTGTTCTCTGCTTTATTTTCAACTAAAATGTGCTTGGGGCCTTAATAATAACAATAATTTTAAAAGACAATGTTTACTTGTGCCTTTAATAATAATAATAATTTTAAAATACATAATTTACCCACTCTTTGATTTAGATTTTATTCTACTGATAAATGTACTTTATAAATCTGCTGTTTCTATATGTCTGTGATGTTTCTTTCCCTTTCTGAGAATGTAGAAAACTTTTATTCTGATTGCCATCACACAACTTGACTTTGAAGTCTCTTGCTGGAATCAAATGTTAACAACTCTGTTGTTTTTCACTGTCAGTATCAAAAAAGTTATTTTCCAATTTATTTCAAGAAATTGTTGCATAATCTGTAATTAATCTCTTTTTTTTTTTCGCAAACTGCCAAGGGTTTAACTGATGGAATCTGCAGGTAATTATTCAAGACCATGCTGATGTCATGCAAACTTTAAAACAAAAGTTTTGTCCAGAGCAAAGTGTCACCAAGCCACTCACCTTTATTTGGCAACAGAGGTGTAAAAGGAATAAAAGCATCTGTCATGAGAAGCTGGTCAAAGGACAGGCATTGGATATCTGGCATAAATCACTAGGATGTCAGTACCATGAAAGCACTGCTCGTATGTGCTAAAACTGCTTACTCCAGTCTATTGGCACAAAATGGTCAGTTCTCAAATGTTACTACTGGAAAATATATATCTTACAAAACACATAATCTGTAACTTTTTCTGCCAATTACATCCTGTGAAACTCTAAATACATTAAGACAATTGAGGGCAATTTACATTTACCAGTGGGATCGTACTATGCAGAATAAATTGAATATTAATTGTGTGTTCATATGTAAACAAAAGTAAACATTACTTAAAAGACAGTTGTTCTTCACAGATAATGGAACTGATCTGGAGTTTATCCTAACAAGGGAGTGAATTTGTATTTGTTTTAATTAAACTAAGAAAAGTGACAATGTACCAAGGGTCCACTATCTTGTTGTCGGTAGTAGCTAATAATGAAAGCTCAGGGAGAGAACTACAACTAAGAGTAGCACTCCCACTGTGTTTTCTTAACCTTTAATAATTTACACCTCAATAATTTCCTGAACTAGATGAACAATCATGTTTTTTTTTCTGTTCCCTTTCGAATTTATGCTGTTGTTTAGTGTTCACAGCTTCCACAGAAAGGGTCTGACAGCTCAGCTACATATTGTATGAAAAGTAATTTTCATTCATATGCTTTTAAATTACCTTCTGCTGGTGGTTTCTTTGGGTTGGTTTTGGTTGTTTGTTTTTTTTGTTGTTGTTGATTTGGTTGGTTGTGGGTGGGTTTTTTGTTGTTTTGTTGTTGTGGTTGGTTTGGTTTGAGATTTTTTACAATTTCCCCACTTGCAGTATAGGAATAATTATTGAAAAGCTGTTGTGTATCCATTTTCTGAGATGTACACTTCCAGGGACATCTATGATCCCTGCCAGTAATTCCCTCTTTTCTTGTATGAAGAAACTTAGTTCTTTTATTTGTTTCCTTCATTAAATCTATGTTTTCACCAACTTCATAATTCTTCTTCACCCTTTTCACTTGTGAACCAGTATTAGAGTGATGTTCACTCTAAACCAGGTAACTACCCAAGATATCCCCTTGCAGTCATTAAAGAGTAAATCCCATCAGTGATAGCATTGTTTCAAACATTTTAAATGCAGACAACAAATGAACAGTGAAATAATATGTTGGAGTCTCTCAAGGGGCATTTGGTAGGCTCCATTTTCTATAAATTATACACTGAAATCTTCCCAATTTTTGCATGTCACATAGCAGAATGATTTTATATAAAAAAAGATATATGCACATACAGCATGTAAATATGTACAATTCCAATATTTTCCTCCCCTACAGATAAGGATCTGCTTTTAGCACAGCTGAAAATTTATTTGATGAATCTGTTTTTTGACTTCTAATACAGTTTCAGTTGAACAATTATTTCTTCTGTTATAATAGCTCTGAGCTTAATTCAACACCATCTTAGTCCTAACACTGGTGTTAAGGAAAATGACCAGGCAGTAAATTCTGAAAGCAGAATATTTAGGCATGGAAGCAGACATGGACAATCATTCTGAAAGGAAGGTGTTTGTGGAGGATTTGGGGTTTCTTTCTGATAGAGGGTTTTTCATTCATTTTTTGTTTAGTTGGTTTATGTGTGTGTGATTTTGCTTTTGCTTTGTGAGCCTTTTTAAATGGCAGTGTTTTAATGTTGTTACATAGTAGGCACTCTTCTTTCAGCCTCTGCTGTACAGGTAATATACAGAAACCAGATTTTTCATTCCTTCATTAAAAGATAATGGCTTGATTCAAACTTATAGAACAAAATCCTTTGGTTCAAGTATTTTGCATTTCAGTCACTCAACATCTCTAGAGAAAAGCCTATAAATATTTTCATTCCTTAATTTCTGCCATTACATGTTATCAATTTTTATGTTAAAGTGAAATAGAAAATCTTAGTTCCCCAAAAATATCTGGTTCAGTGTAAAAGGAACTGTATGGATTTTCTTCTGCAACTGTTAATTTAACAGTACGAAATTATTTTCTTTCCTTTTGAGCTCTGCATTTGTCATTAAGTCTGGCATTCTCAATCATATCATTCAGATCTTTAAAATTTTTACAAAGTTTCATTTTCTAAATATTCACATAGGACATTAAAATATAACATCTTTATAAATGTATTAATTTTAATTTTTTGTTCAAATTCAATTTCCATTTTTGTTATTATCTCCAGGGGAAAAAAAAAAGCACCAGAAAGGAAATAATTAATTGAAGTTCAGGCTATGCTATGCCTAGTATCTGCGTATATCTTAAGACAGGATAATTGAATTTCCATCCTTGAGTGAGTAACACTCACAAAGTAAAATGTGTACAATGTGACAGAGCTCTGCTGACAATCAGCAGCACTTTTGTGACAAAACAAACAAGCTAATAGCACCCACAACAGTTTGGCAACTTTATGTTTTCCTAGTGTTTCAGACTGCTCATTCTGGAGACTTGTCAACTGAAGTGAATCAATACAATAATAATACAATACAATACAATACAATACAATACAATACAATACAATACAATACACCAGGTTGAAAGAGACCTTCAAGATCATTGTGTCCAACCCATCAACCAATCCAACCCACCTAAACAACTAAACCATGGCACCAAGCACCCCATCAAGTCTCCTCCTGAACACCTCCAATGAAGGTGACTCCACCACCTCCCTGGGCAGCCCATTCCAATGGGCAATCTCTGTATCAAACTTCTTCCTAACATCCAGCCTAAACCTGCCCTGGCGCAGCCTGAGACTGTGTCCTCTTGTTCCTGTTCCACACATGAGACTATTTTTTAGACAATACAAATGAAACATCAGAGTTTGGAGATACATTGTACCTTTTGTGGCCACTTCAGAAAGGTTTTGAAAGCATTACCTTCATTTTATTTATGTCTTGGTGTAATAGAACAATTATTAAATTACGTATTATGACATTTCATGAACCTGTGGCAAGAAAGCTGCCAAAGTGGATAACCTTTGTGATTTTATTTGCTGTGAATAGATTCACAACTGAAGAATAGTTTTCAGTTCATTATATAGAGAGTCAAAATCTGATCAACAAGCTTTTGGTAAATCTTTGAAACCGTTTTAAGAGTACAGGTCAATTATTTGGTTGAGCAAGATTTGAGGATGTGATACAGAGGTGCTTAAAATGAGGCCTAACAATATACTTTAACTTTTTATTTATTTAAAATAAAGCTGTAAGCAGTAACAGACCATTGGCTTACCTTTTATTTGTTTTGTTGTGATTCATGATACGTAAATATAGCGTTGAAACTTGTAATCAATGTAATGTCTCTATTCATATATGTGTGTATCCCCTGATATATTCTAATCAAGATATGCTTACCTGTGGGATATCTGGGGAATTTTTCAGCCATGTGATTTAAGGAGTACTGAGAGATGCTTTCTACAAGAAACATAAAAATAACATCACATACTTCTGTCATTCCTTTAAACCATTGTATCCGCCAAAGGCAATTTACATAAAAGCAGCAGAAGAATATGTGCAATGTAAAGGAGACAGATTGTCTGTTGCCCTGTCTCCCAGGCAAGTCATAGCTGGAGAAGGACTGTACAATAGAATGGTCTGTACTATAGTGTATAATCAATGTAAAATGATACCTTAACTTTTGTATATCTTTCCAAATAAACTTTGTCCTTCAGTAATAGAAACATGGAAACATTTGTTTCAGTACTAAGACATAGGCACAAGATTATTATTTATCTTTTCTCATTGGGTTTTCATAATAACTCTCTTTAAACCATACAGAATTCTAGTTGTGCATCTAATTATTTGTTTGGGTTTTTTTTAATTCTCAGTATATTTCTTTCATATAAAGCTAAACCTGGGAAAAACAATGCATTCCAACCTCAGGCAAAATAGCAAATGTTGTATTCAAGTCTTATTTTCAGAAAATAAAGATTTTTAGCATGAATTATCCAGGTGTTTTATTTAATAAACTCTATAATAAAGGAACAAAGAAAACAACAACAAAAACAATCCCTGAAGAAAGTGTGGACCATAGTTATGCCTAGTTTTGTGCTTCTGTAAGTTCTTGACTAATTTCAGTGTGCTCAAACTGTTTCTGAATAGTTTGCATTTCTGTACTTCTGAGGGAAACACAAATTTATGTAAGTACTTATTTTAATTTATTATCTTTGTTATCGTTGTTTTATGTTTACAAGGCATGATAGTTAGGCACATTAGAAAACTTAGGGACTTAGGGGGGTTAATATTAAACTGCAATGAAATTTCAGAAAGCGAAATAAATGATGAGGAGGCTGGGAGTTTGAAAAGACTTCTCAGCATTTATTTTATGTTAGAGTCTGTTTACCTCTGAGTTTATCTCTGATATCATGAGGGCTGTTAAAAGTATGTGAGAAAGGTGTATCATGTGTTGTTTAGTGAAGCCTGCTTCATTAAACACCTGTTTTGCTGCCAGGAAATGTGAAAATATCAGATGTGAATGGTTTCTCCTGCTTTTTAGTATTTACTTCAATTCATAATACAATTTCAATCTACCACAGATTGAAAGCTGCTCCTGGTGCATTCTCATTCTTTTCTGCCTTTTAAAATTATAAAATCAAGAATATTCCCCCTGACACCCAACTTACTTCAAAAGACCATGGGTTTTCCATAAGTCCTGTGTCCTATCAGCTTTGATTACTTGAGAGCATCTTGAATGTCATTTCATGTTGATATTTAGGCATCTGAATTGTATTCCAGAACCACATGATAGATGAATGCAGCCCAAGCTTAAATAAACAGTATGGATCAAGATATTGATGAATTTCTAGTGTCATGTGGATTGTTACAGGTCACCAGATCTACAGATCTGATCTATAGATGTGGCAGACTTTAACTGTGAATCTTCTCCATGTACCTTTACTGCAGCAGAAGGGTGCTCAGAAGTATGTATTAGGTCATATCACAGTGTTTCCAGACATCTCAGTTGAATAGAGCCAGATGATGTGTAAGTCTAACTATGGTAGTTTTAGGCTGTACCTTTAAAATTTTCCATAGATCTTGAGCAGAAAGTGGTAGAATGTAAATAAATCACTATTGGGTGTGAAAAGTAAAATAACGATAAGTTCTAAACAATCCATTGGAGAGATAAAGGACTTAAGTTGTACAAAGCAATCTTTTTTTTTCTTTGGCTCTGGCAGATGCTTCTCCTGGCTTTACTGACCTTGACTACATCACTTTTGTTGTAATTGGTATTAACAACTTTTCTGCTCTTTCTCTTGTCCCTTTTTGTGTCCATGGTGGGTAAGGAGTAGTGCAGGGAGAAGCTCTTGCAGCTCCCCTGGTTTTTGGCCAGGGGAGTTCTTGTGCTGTTTATAAATTGTAAATGCCTGTAAATATTGTATTTTTTGTACATATTCTTTGCATTTCATTGTAGAGTGTAGTTTTGCTTGTAAATACAGCTTCATTTGTTTCCAGCTGGGCTAGGATGGCAAATTTAATGTTAGGGGGAATTTTCAGCCCACCACCTACAGATACTGATACATGTGCCTTATCATGAATAATCATTTAGAGACATTTAATTGTTTCTATTGACTCTGTGCTTGCACTGGGGCAAGTACGAATATCCAGTTCAGTTCCCCTGAATGGTTCCCATGTTTGTTCCGTGTTGATTTATCTTAAGAAAAAAGCAAGCCCTTTCTTGTATGAGCCCTAGAGTAATATCTTTAAATATTACATTTTAAAATTATTACTTTCAGATGTTATTCAAAGACAAAAGATCCTGATGGTCTGCCCATCTGCTTCTATTGCTTGTTTGAAACAGGCAGTAAGAGAGAAAACAATGTCATGAAAATATTGAAATCTCAGATGGTGGAGAAAAAAGAAATGCAATGGAGAAAAAAGAAATGCATTATACTTAGGCAGAATATAGCAACATTTCATTCAACAGTTTCCAAAATTATATGCCAAAATTGTTGATCTTTCTTCTTCAATGGTCTAATTTAATAAAAAATAGTAAAGATTTGTCCTCAAGATAATATGTGGGAATGTTTTTTTTCTTTAACAAATGAGCACTTATTATTGTAAACCTATGATACTTGGACGTTTCTTACCAAATCTTACATCATGCTGCTCTCCTCTGTGAACAAATAAATGGGGTGTGTGAAAGGTAATTAGGTAGAGGCTTGGAAAAAATATTATATCATTATAGTGGAGAGTCACAGGTCTTGCCCATACTGTGCAACAGAGGGAAGCACAGATTTTCTTAACTGGTCCTGAGTGATTCAGCTCTGCAGCAAGCAGCAGGATAGATAAATCCAAGCTGTATATTGTTTGGGCTGATTAATCATATAACAAGGATATAGTGTTACTAGGACTGAATCATAAAAACATGCAGGGTCTTGTGCTGCACCATGGAGAAATGATTGCTTGCTCTAATGAGAATAAATACCTCTATTGCAATATTGTAATCTGCAGTACAGTCTTCGACAGTTTCAAAGGGAAGTTTTGCCAGGATTACTTTTATTGTCATAAAACCTCTTAGAATTCAGGGCTTTAATATGTATTATTTTTAGAAAACAAGTCAGTCTTGTTTCATGCAGGCATGCTCTAAAGCAAATTAAAAAACAGTTTTAGATAAACATGTTTACAAAAAAAGGACATGAAGGAAAAGTCACAGAACTACAGAATAATTACAGTTGGAAAAGACATTTAAGATCATCCAGTCCAACCATTATCTAACTCTATCAGGGCCAATACTACATGATATCCTTGAGCACCATACCTAGACAGCTTTTAAATGCATCCAGGGATGGCAATTCAACCACTTTGCTGAGTAGCCTGTTCCAGTCTTTGAGAACATTTTTAGTAAAGAATTTTTTTTACTAATGTCTAACCTAAACTTCCATAATATAACTTGATGCTATTTTCTCTTGTCCTATCAGTTGTGACTTGTGAAAACAGGCCAACACCACCTAACTGTGACCTCCTTTTATGTAGTTGCAGAAAGTGATAAAGTCTCCCCTCAGTCTCCTTCTCTCCAGACTAAACAATCTCAGCTTCCTCATATGTTCCTCATAAGAATTGTCTCTAGACCTTTCACCAGCTAATTGTACTTCCCTGGACCTGCTTTAACACCTCAATGAGTCTCTTATACTGTGGTGCCCAAAACTGAACACAAGACTCAAGGTGTGTCCCCACCAGTGCCAAGCATATTGGGACAATCACTTTCCTACTCCTGCTGGCCACGCTATTCCTGATACAGGCCAGGATGCAGTTGTTTTGTTTGTCCACCTGTGCACACTACTGGCTCATGTTCAGATGACTATCAGCCATCACCCCTAGGTCCCTTTCTGCTGGGCACCTCTCCAGCCACTCTGCCCCAAGCCTATAGCATTACATGGGGTTGTTGCAGTTCAAGTATAGGGCCTTATTGAAGATCATATGATTGGCCTCAGCCCAACGATTCAACGTGTCTAGATCCCTCTGAAGAGCATTTCCACTCTCCAGCAGATGAACACTCCCACCTGCAGACTTACTCAGAGTGCCCTCAATCTCCTCATCAAAATCACTGATTGATGATCCTTTTTGGTTTATTATGGCTTATTTGAGAAATTAATGATTTTTCTTAAACTCATTGACTTAAGACTACTGTTAAAGTGTGATAAAGTTTTAACACATTAATAGGAAACCCAAAGATCTTGTTCTGTTTTATCCAGGATCCACAACCTACAAACACAATCTATAATTTAATATTTCAAGATTTCCCTCTCTCTCTCCATCCTTCCCTTCCATGTTTGCTTTCCTCTCTTCCTTCCTTGCTTCATTTCTTCTTCCATCTCTCATCCTCGTCTCATTCATAAAATCGTTCATAAAAGATATTAAAGAGAAATGGCCCCAGTACTGAACCCTGTAAACAATCTTTGTGACCAGACATGAACTGGATTTAACCCCATTCACCACCACTCTTTGGGTGAAGTTCCCACAGGAACACTGTTACTTGAAGATTATAGAGTGAAAAACAAAATCAACATCTATTTTCTTAAGACAATCTACATATTTCTAAAACTCCTTACAAAGTTACTGAGCTTGAACAGAAGAGTTTTATAACCATTTAAATGCTGACTCATATAATGTGACAATTCCATCACCCCACCTTACCTTGTCAGTGTTTTGAAAATATAATTGGACAAACAAATGGCTGACTGCAGTCTCATGCCCTAATTCTAGTCACTTAGTAGTATTAAAAAGGGGAAAAGGTAAATTATTCTAAGTGTACATAATCCTACTGCTTTTACAATACCAGATGTGTGCAAAGCACACTAAATTTTTCTAGTGCCTAGTGGATTCACAATATCCTTAGTAAAATAAAAATTATAAACATTTTATAGGCCTACAAATACATAACTTTGATAAAGTACATTTATTAAGCTTATAAAATACATCCAGAATATATTTTTAAATCTATAAGGAGTTGCCTACTTGCATATATATATTACAGTACCACAGTATCACAGTACATTAGAGGTTGGAAGGGACCTCCAGAGATCATCGAGTCCAATCCCTCTGCTGAAGCAGTATCACTTAAGTAGTCTGCACACAAATGCATCCAGGTGGGTTTTGAATGTGTCCAGAGGAGATGCCACAACCTCCTTGGGCAGTTTGTTCCAGTGCTCTGTCACCCTCACTATAAAGAAGTTTCGCCTCACATTGAGGTGAAATCTTCTACATTCAAGTTTGTACCCTTTGTTCTTTGTCTTGTTATTGTGCAGCACAAAAAAGAGATTGGCCCCCTCCACTTGACACCCACCCCTCAGATATTTATAGACATTGATGAGATCCTGAATTGGATTAATTCAGAAAATAAGGCTACTAATGTTTGATAAGTGGGATGATCAATTAATAAAAGGAATTAATTTTATTAATAATAATTTTTCTGCACCAAACATTAAACTTATTTACCATTTGTTTAGGTTCAGGTATCACTTACACAAAACGTTGGTAATACTAATAATGTGAACACTTTAGATAGAGGAAGGATTTGATCTAGAATAACTACACTCCTGACACCAAACTCCAAGTTGAAGGGAGAGTGAGGAGCCGCAATTTCCTGATTCAATAACAAGGTGGGTCTCCTTTTTTCCCTGATGGAGCAAAGGCACTGGGGGAGAAGGAAAGTAATGTCTAATATGCTTTATGAAGTCAATAATCAGAATCACTTACAAAGCAATATTCAGTCTGGGGATTCTGAATAAGTCCAAAACATGGTGTTGAGAGCAGCAGTCAGGAAAGTTTATAATCCAGAATTCTGTTCTCGGTATAATTTTGTAAAGCCAAGGAAAAGTAAAAATAGGATCCAAGCACGTTGCCCAACACTGAAAGCAAAACTGGAGTACACGTGGTGAATGCTGGAGAAGTGGGATGGGCGAGTAGCATGCGGCTTGCCGGCTGGAGATGATCCAGAACCAAAGGAAAAAATGGCCAGGTTACTGAAGAACCCCTCTATTTAACTGCTTTTTTGAAACAAAACTGACCACTGGCAGAAAAGTGATTTGAAACTTAGCCAACCACCTTCTGGGCATCAGCACAGTGCTGAGTGGTCAGGATACCTGCCAAACAGGTTTGGCTGGCTTTTTACTGGTACATGTTTTCTTTTTTCTATCTCCCCTGGCTTCTTAGGGCTCTTACTGAAACCTGTTTTGGACCTGGTCATGCCCAACCAGGACAGATCCCCTCTCAGTCTTCTCTTGTCAAAACTAAACAGCTCCAGGTCTCTCAGTCTTTCTTCTTTGGAGAAATGATCAAGTACCCTAATCATCCTCATGGTTCTCTGTTGGATTCTCTCCAGCAGGTCTCTGTCTTTCTTGAACTGGGTAGTCCAAAACTGGACACAGTATTCCAGGTGTGGTCTCACCAGGGCAGAGCATAGATAGAAGAGCCCTAGACCTGCTGGACACACTTTTCTTGATGCATCCGATACCATTGACCCTCTTGGCCACAAGGGCACATTGGTGTTCCATGGAGAACTTGCTGTCCACCAGCACTCCAAGGTCTTTCTCTGTGGAGATGTTTTCCAGCAGGGCAGCCCCTAACCTGTAGTGGTGCCATCTGTTATTCCTCCCCAGATGCAGGACCCTGCACTTGTCCTTATTGAACTTCATGTGGTTTGCCTGCACCCAGCTCTCCAGCCTGTCCAGATCTCGTTGGATGGCTGCACAGCCTGATGGGGTGTCAGCCACCTCCCCCAGTTTTGTATCATCATTGAACTTTATGAGGGTATTCTCAATCCCTTCATCCAGGTTGTTGATGAAGATACTGAACAAAACTGGACCCAGTAACAATCCCTGGGGAACACCACTGGCCACCAGCCTCCAAGCTGACTCTGTGCCACTCATGACAACCCTCTGAGTTCTGTCATTGAGTCAGTTTTCAATCCACCTCACAGCCCAATCATCTATGCCACATTTCCTGAGCTTTTCTATAAGCTTTTATACTTAAGTCAAGGTATATGACATCCACTGCTCTTCCTTCATCTACCCATTTGGTCATAGTTTCATAGAAGGCTATCAGATTAATCAGGCAGGATTTCCCCTTGGTAAGTCTATGTTGGTGACTCCTTACAACCTTCTTGTCTTCCACGTGGTTAGAGATGACCTACAGGATGAGCTGCTCCATCATCTTTCCAGTGATGGAAGTGAGGCTGACTGGTCTGTAGTTGCCTGGTTCCTCCTTCTTGACTTTTTTGAAGACTGGAGTGACATTTGCTTTCTTCCAATTATCAGGCACCTCTCCTGTTCTCCATGACTTTTCAAAACTGATGAAGAGAGGTTCAGCAACAGTATCAGCCAGCTCTCTCAGTACTCATGGATGCACCCCATCGGGGCCCATGAATTTGTGTGTCTTCAGATTGTACAAGAGATCTCTAACCTGGTCCTGACTGACCAGTGGAGTGTCCTACTCCCTCCAGTTCTCCTCCCTTGCTTCAAGAGACTGAGGTTCCTGAGGACTGGTCTTAGGAGTAAAAACTGAGGCATTCAGCAACTCTGCCATCTCTGCATCCTCTGTTACCATGTCTTCCATATCATTCAGTAGTGGGGTCACCTTTCTCTGCTCTTCCTTTTATCACTGATGTATTCTAAAAAATTCTTCTTGTTCTCTTTTACCTCCCTGGTAAGACTCAGTTCCAAGAGGGCCTTGGCCTTCCCTGTTTCATCTCAAATATCATCCAGTCTAACCTTCAAACCAGTTTACGGTCAGTCCTAAGCCATGTCCCTAAGCACCAGGGACATGTTTAAGCACATGCTGCTTGAACACCTCCACTTGACACAAAGGAGAAGAGGCTGGCTCCCTTCTCATTCCAACCTCCTTTCAGGTAGTTGTAGAGAGTGATGAGTTATCCCCTCACCCACCTCTTCCCTAGACTGAACAGCCCCAGCTCCCACATGCACACCTCTCAGGTCACGTGCTTCAGACACTTCACCATCGTTGTTGCCCTTCTCTGAACTCCTTTTTTCTATTTTGTACATGGAAAACTTCCACATACTTTACCATAGTTCAAGAGCACTTAGTATAGGGACAGGGATACAAAATCATATTGTAATTCTGAGATTGCTTGAAAAGCAAGCTTATCCAGTGTACACTGAGGCTGCTATTTTATGTATTGCCGTATGACATTCTTCAGGTGTCAAGGGATCCATTTCCTTCTCTTTCTCTGGAAAATACAGCCAATGAATAGGGGTGATAATGTGTCCTTGAGGGATTCCTCTAATGGTTGCTAAAATAGTTTATATTATTCAAGTAGTGACAGCGATATCCAGACCTTTCAAATGCATGAAGATGGCAGGGAATATTTTTACTTATAGAATAGAATAGAATAGAATAGAATAGAATAGAATAGAATAGAATAGAATAGAATAGAATAGAATAGAACAGACCAGGTTGGAAGAGACCTTTGAGATCATTGCATCCAACCTATTATCCAACCCACCTAATCAACTAAACCATGCAATCAAGCACCCTATCAAGTCTCCTCCTGAACACCTCCAATGATGGTGACTCCACCACCTCCATGGGCAGCCCATTCCAATGGGCAATCACTCTCTCTGTGTAGAATTTCTTCCTAACCTCCATCCAAAACCTCCCCTGGCACAGCTTGAGACTGTGTCCTCTTGTTCTGGTACTGGCTGCCTGGCAGAATAGACCAACTCCTGCCTCTCTAAAACCTCCCTTCAGGTAGTTGCCGACACCAATAAGGTCTCCCCTGAGTCTCCTCTTCTCCAGGCTAAGCAACCCCAGCTCTCTCAGTCTCTCCTCATACGGCTTGTGAACTTTGTTGCCCTTCTCTGGACACGTTCCAGCAAGACAACATCCTTCCTAAACTGAGGGGCCCAGAAGTGGACATAGTACTCAAGGTGTGGCAGTGTACAGGGGCAGAATGACCTCCCTGCTCCTGCTGGCCACACTGTTCGTGATCCAGGCCAGGATGCCATTGGCCCTCTTGGCAGCCTGGGCACACTGCAGGCTCATGTTCAGCCTACAATCAACCAGTACCCCAGGTCCCTCTCTACCTGGCCGCTCTCCAGCTACTCTGACAACAGCCTGTAGCACTGCATGGGGTTGCTGTGGCCAATGTGCAGAACCCGGCACTTAGATGTGTTAAATCTCATACCTTTGGACTCTGTCAATCTGTCCAGCCTGTTGAGGTCCCTCTGCAAAGCCTCTCTACCCTGCAGCAGATCAACGCCTGCCCTTAGCTTGGTGTCATCTGCAAATTCACTGATGATGGACTCAATGCCCTCATCCAGATCATCAAGAAAGATGTTGAAGAGCATAGGGCCCAGCACTGATCCTTGGGGCACATCACTAGTGACTGGCCACCAGCTGGAGGTGGCACCATTCAGCACTGCTATCTGGGCTCAGCCCTCCAGACAGTTCCTAACCCAACGCAGTGTGCTCCTGTCCAAGCCATGGGCTGACAGCTTGGCCAGGAGTTTGCTGTGGGGGACAGTGTCAAAAGCCTTGCTGAGGTCCAGGTAGACTACATCCACAGCCTTCCCTACATCCACCAGGTGGGTCACCTGATTATAGGAGATCAGGTTGGTCAGGCAGGACCTACCCTTCCTAAATCCATGTGCACTCGGCCTGATCCCTTGGCCATCCTGTAAGTGCTGCGTGATTGCACTCAAGATGACCTGTTCCATAATCTTGCCTGGCACTGAGGTCAGGCTGACAGGCCTATAATTCCCTGGCTCATGCAACTGGCCCTTCTAGTGGATGGGCACCACGTTGGCCAGCTTCCAATCTTCTGGGACCTCTCCAGTGAGTCAGGACTGCTGAAAAATGACAGAGAGAGGCTTGGCCAGCTCATCTGCCAGCTCTCTCAGCAATCTAGGATGTATCCTGCCTGGTCCCATGGACTTGTGGGGATCCAAGTGGATGGGGAGATCTCTAATTACCTCCTCCTGCAATACAGGGAAACTATGCTGCTCCCCGGCTCCTTCTGCCAGCTCTGCAGGCCAGCTGTCTGGAAGACATTCTGTCCCGTTATTAAAATTTGAGGCAAAGAAGGTGTTACTCTGCCTTTTCCCCATCTTTTGTTACTACGTCCCCTCCATGTCCACCAAGAAGTGGAGGTTGTCCTTGACCCTCCTCTCGCTATTAATGCATTTATAGAAAGATTTTTTGTTGTCCTTCACATGAGAGGCCAGTCTAAGCTCTAAATGGGCTTTTTCCTCCCTAAGTTTTCTTCCCACAAGACCTAGCAACATCCTTAAGCATTCCATGGGTTGCTTCACCTTTCTTCCAAAGATTATAGACCCTCTTTTTTTCCCTTAGTTCTTTTAGAATTCATTGACCATCCAGGCTGGCCTTCTGCCCTGGCGGCTCATCTTCCAGCACATGGGCACAGCCTGTTCCTGTGCCTTCAAGAGTTCTTCCTTGAAGTAGGTCCAGCTCTCCTGGACCACTTTGTATTTGAGGGTTGTTTCCCAAGGAACCTTCTGAGTCAGTTCCTTGAGTAACCTGAAGTCCGCCCTCTGCAAGTCCAGAGTGGAGGTCTTCTTGCTGCCCCTCTTAGATTGACTGAGTACTGAAAATTCAATTATTTCATGATCGCTGGACCCTAAACACCCTCCAACCACCACATCACCCACCAGCCCTTCCCTACTGGTTAAGAGGAGATCAAGCATAGCCTTACCCCTGGTAGGCTCGTGCAGCACCTGGGATAAGCTGTCCTCCATACACTCTAAGAATCTCCTAGACTGCCTCCTCTCTGCTGTGTTGAGATCCCAGCAGACATCAGGCAGGTTGAAGTCACCCATGTGAATAAGGTCAGGTGATCTTGAGACAGCCTCTAGCTGCCTATGGAATAATTCATCAACATCTTCCTCCTGGTTGGGTGGTCTATAACAGACTCCAACCAGGATGTCTGCCCTGCTGGTCTTCCCTCTAATTTTCACCCACAAGTGCTCAACCCGATCGTCCCTGCTCGTCCCTGCTCGTCCCTGATGTTCAGGGCCACCCCTCCACCCCTCCACCCCTTCTTCCTTGCCTGTGTCCCCTGAAGAGCCTGTAGCCTCAATTGCAGTGCTCCAGTCATGTGAGCCATCCCACCACATTTGTGTGATGGCAACTACATCATAACTTTCCTGCTCTAACAAGGTTTCCAGCTCCTCTTGTTTGTTGCCCATACTTCGTGCATTAGTGTACATGCACTTCAACTGGGCTGCTGGTTTCACCCCTGACTCTAGCTTATCACCCCCAGACTCCAACCTGGGGGGACTGGTTTAAGCCCCTTCCCCTTTCAAATCTAGTTTAAAGCCCTGTCAATGAGACCTACCAATTCCCTTCCTAGAATCTTTTTCCTTTTGAAGGATATGCCACTCTCGTATACTGTGATCTTTCCCCTCCTCTGGGACAGATGTACTCCATCTGTTGCCAGTTGACCTGGTGCAGTAGAAAGTTCTCCAAGATCCAAAACCACAAAATTATTTTGGTAGCACCAGCCTCTAAGCCATTTATGGATTGTAGCTGCCGACCTATTCCTTCTGGTATTCCCTCCTGCAACCAAGTGTATCAATGAAAAAATTATTTGTGCGCCTGACCCCTCAACCAGTTCTCCCAGGGCCTTGAAGTCATTTTTCATAGCCTGGGAGTTCTGGTTGCAACATCATCATTCCCTAACTGTATAACTATTAGGGGATAGTAGTCAGAGGGCTGCACCAGACTAGGCAGTCTTCTGGTAACATCCCTAACTTGAACTCCGGGGAGGCAGCAAACTTCCCTGTGATAAGGGTGTGGCTGACATATGGGGCCCTCTGTTCCCCTCAGGATGGAATCACCAATAGCAATTGCCTCCTCCTTTTTTTGAGGGAACAAGTCCAATGCCAGGGGAAGGCTGTTTAACCTGGGCCTGTTTTGCCTTAGACTGATTAGCCTTAAGGAAAACCCCAGATGATGTGTCCTCCAGCATCAGTATCACCTCACCCTCGACCTCCAGTGCCCCATAATTGTTTTCCAAGGGAAGTGGGGAAGGTGAGGGGAGGCAAGGAGTTTTTACTTGTGGCTTTTGAGAGTAACCTGCATCCTTTCCCCACTGTTTTTTGGATAACCAGCCTCTGTTGGGGGAGCCTGCATAGCCTGGTTACTCAAGTTCATCTCCCTTCTACATTCCCTTACAGCTCTAAGTCTAGCAACCTCATCCTTCAGTTCGGCCACCAGGTTATGCAGATAGTTGATCTGCTCACACCTAATGCAGGAGTTGTCCCCACTACCCTGCATCTCAAGTGCCCGGCTCCAGCACTCTCTGCAGCCAGATACCTGGACACCTACCTGCTTATGTTCCACCCCAGTCTGAGTTGACACTGATTTTTTGAAGGAATTATTGCTACGAGTTACAGCCATCCCTATCCCTGGCCACGTGACCTACTGGACAAAAAATTAGAAAAAGTGCAGCGGTGCAGCACAGCAGCTTCCCGCTGAAATGCAGCCCCTGCAAGCCCCCACTGGCTTTTAAAATTTGCCACTGGTGACATAACGATCACGAGCAGAAGGTATGTGAGAAGACGGCTATGCCGATCCTCACTGAGTGCCCAGGGATCACCAGGGTCCTGCCGCTCCTGTAGCCTGAAAAGGAAAGTAGTGAGGTGCTCTCCGAGACTGCTGGTCTCGATGTGTTTCCAAGAGAGCTTCCTGTTTTCTGTAGTCCTAACACAAATACAGTGCAATGAGATACATAAACTTAATATACACAGCTTAGTCTCACTGCTGGAAGAATGCTTGTTATTGTGATTCTTAACAATTTCACATTGGATCAAGATGAGACTGTCACAAGTTCAGTCACCTAAATCACTGTGAAAGATGATGTGGTATGCTATCATGAAGATGTGAATTCAACTTTTGCACTCTTCTTCTGAGTTTTGCTGCTCACACATCCATGTGAGTATCTGTGTAACTGCATGGCTTTAGTATAGCTGGAAGTGTCTAATTTATATTTGTTGCTCATAATAAAGTGTTATTAATAATACAGATCATCCTACTGAAGTTAATATTATTTTTGGTAATGGTGCGAAATCATAAAGATAGTGTTCCTCACTATCTTTAAAATCAAATTAATGATGTGGTTTGGAAAGGACTATATTGAGGATATAAAATGGAGAGATGGTGGAGCTCAAAGTATTTTATTTAGTAAGTATTTTAATTAGTGCTATGAAGCAAGCTGGCTGTTCATTACTTGTTCACTCTGCAGAAAACAATCTGGGAGACTAAGTGCACAAGTTAAACATGAATCTGTAGTGTGTCTTTACAGGCAAGAAAGACAGCCTGGGCATCGCAGGCTGTTCTAGCCAAAGTATTACTAGCAGATTCAGAGAAGCAATTTTTCCCCTCCATCTGACATTTAACAGACAAATTTTGAGCTCCCCAGTACAAGAAGGATATTGATCTTTCCAGTGGAGGCCATGACTGTCCTTAGGGGCTTCAGAATATGGTGTGCAAGAAGACAGTGAGAATTGAGTCTAAGCTAAGGGGAGATGGAATTGTGCTTCAGTTACTCAGTAGTAGAGTGTAGGGGAGACAGACTCATCTTGCAGAAGAGTACTCTTCAAAGTGCACAGTTATAGAGCAAGAAGTTAAGTTGTAGAAGGCAAGTTACAAAGGCTAGAGCCAAGCACTTCTAACACCTAAACTAATTTTAGCTAGTTACCTTTAGGCATAACTGCTTGGACACTATAGATGTCAGATAGGATGCAACCTAACTATAAGGCTTTGTCTGTGTCAGGAAGAAGAACATTTTAAACTCACATATTTGGGTTATCACTGTGCTTATAAATAAGAACAACTTTAGATCATTTAATATAATCAGGCTTTCCATAAGATGCATATTTTAAAACTGGGCCTCTTCATTCACTGGTCTACAGAAAGTATGTCATAAAAATTATAAACCTGATCTTCTGGATTATATGATACTGAATGGATCAAACTACTATATTTTTCAAAAAGCCTGCATGAGTCTATGCTCTGTGGAAATCACTAGCCTCCATTCCAGCAAGCTACTGCTCAAAGGAATATTTAGCTGTAGATGCTTCAATGGATTTAAGTAAATATCCTCAGTTTGTCATGAAATTTTCATCATACCAGTAGATAACATGTTAATTTTTGGTAATGGACAATTGTAATTTAACCTACAACTTCACATTTGTGAGAGTGAACATATATCAATTCTCTGTAAAACTGCATGCTTCACATATAGAGCAGAAAGTAAAAAAGTCACAGAATCACAAGATGCTTGATGCTAGAATGGATCTCTGGAGATCATTTGGTCCAAACCACCTGCTCAAGTAATGCTTCCTAGGCCCAGTTGCCCAAGACCATGTTAAGACATCTTTTCAGTATCTCCAAGGATGGAGACTCAACAACACCTCTGGGCAATCTGCAAGAGTACTTGGTCACCCTTACAGTAAAAAAATGTTTCAAGTTGTCTTGACACCATTGAAAAGAGCCAGGCTCCATCTTCTTATCACTGTCCCTTCTGGTATTTATAAACATTGACAAGATTCCTCTTCAGTCTTCCTTTCTCTAGGATGCACAGTTCCATCTCTCTCAATATTTCCTCATAGGACAGATGGTCCAGACTTGTAATCATCTTTGTGGTGCTTTGCTGGACTCTTTCTGGTAGCTCAATACCTCTCTTGCCCTGAAGAACCCAAAACTGGATAGTGCTCCAGATGTGGCCTCACCAGTGCTGAGTAGAAGGATCATTTCTCTTTACTTATCTGTTGCAGCCTGGGATACGATTAGCCGCCTTTGCAACAAGGACACATTGTAGTCTTATTTTGTGCTTGGTGTTCATCAGGTCACCTTCTCTGAAAAGTTAATTTTCAGCTCTACACTTCTTAATATATACTGTTGCATGGGATTGTTCCTTCTCAGCTTCAGGATTTCATACATCCTGTTGATGAACTATCAGTCCATTTCTCCAGCCTCTCAAGGTCCCAGTGGGTGGCAGGATGATCCCCTGGTTTATCATCCAGTCCACCATTTTGGGTCTTCTGCAGACTTGCTGAAAAAATACTCTGCCTCCTTATCCAGACAATTTGCTCTGGGACACACTCATGAGTTCAGCCAGTTGAATCTGCTGATGAATATTGAATACCATGCTGATGTCATGCCAGCTTTATAATGAAAGTGCTGGACAGACCAAAGAGTAATGGGTCTTGGAGTTCAGACTGTAACCTGAGATGCTTCCTGTATCTGGAGGCTTCTGAATTGTTTTGTGGTGCAGGTGTGACCAGTTTAGGCTGTGCCTTTAAGAAAGGACAGTTGCTGGAACACTCTGGCTGAATGTTTTTGATATTTAAATATGAACAAGATAGTCTAAACTAATTTCATTGGTAGATTGGTAGAATGCAACTTTAAGTTTAAGTTCTGTCAGCTCAGTCTGGGTTCAGTCTGGGTTCAGTCTGTTCTCTCTCTGTTCATGTGGACTTGCCTGTTTCTCCCTCTGAAGCAACAGCTTTGCTGGACAGAAGCGACCTTGAATTAACAAAGCTAACCAGATAAGCAAACTAATTCTTGCATATGCTTTGAGCTAACAGAATTTTTCTCCTTAATTGCCTTTCTCTCTCTCTCTAACCCTTTTTGGGAAAAAAGGGGAGGTAGGGAGGGAGACAGGGGGGTTCAGGGAAGCCCCCTGGCCGGCTGGAGGGAAAAAGCTTTTCTGCACTACATTCATTGCTGTATATTTCTGTATATATATTGTAAATACTGTATATTGGTGTACATATTCATTGCATTCCATTTATGCATGTAAATACAGCTTATTTCATTTGCTTTTTCCGACTGAGTTAGCTGTGGTTTCTTTGTGTGTGTGGGAGAATTTTTCTCACCCTACGACAGTAGGTCATTCTCTGCTTTGCTGGCTGCTTGCTTGGAGGTGCCCTTTTCTGCTTGATAGATTGGTCATTTTTTTGCAGGCTTGTTTTGTTTGCTTGTTCACAAGGTTTTGTACATTATATTATTCCATTAAACTCTCCTTATCTCAACCCACAGGACTTTTTGAGTCTCTTTTGCTCCTGGTCTGGGGGGGGAGGCTTGCTTGTCAGAACGGACAATTAGAACAGGCTTAAACCAGGACAGATGCACCACTAGTCACTAGATTGCTTTATAGGTGTCTGGAGAAGGTTTCAGAATTGCTAGCCTTTGTTCTCACGGGGGACTTCAGCTTACCAGATATCTGCTGGAAATGCAACGCAGCAGAGAGGAATCAGTCATGGAGTGCATGGAAGATGACTTCCTTACATAGCTAGTGAATGAGCCAACAAGGGATGGATCACTATTAGACCCATTGCTTGTAAACAGTGAAGAACTAGTAGGAGATGTAAAGGTTGGTGGGTGTCTTGGACAAAGTGCCCGTGAGATGGTGAAATTTACAATTCTCTGTGAAGTTAGGAGATTTCTGGAAGGCAGACCTAGACTTTTTTAGGGGACTGGCTGACTCCCTTGGGAGGGAGTCCTGAAGGACAAGACAGTCCAGGAAGGCTGCACATTCCACCAGAGGGAAATCATCAAGGCATAGAAACAAGCTGTCCCCATGCATCAGAAGGGCAGAAGACCAGCCTGGCTAAGAAAGAGATTTGGGTAGAACTCAAGAGGAAATGAAAACTCTAGTCACTATGAAAGGAAGGGCAGAAAACCCACAAAGAGTACAAGACTCTTCTAAGGAGAGAAAATTAGAAAGGCCAAAATTCAGATAGAACTCAATCTGGCCAGTGTCATTAAAGATAATAAAAAGAGCTTTTATGAGTATGTTAAAAGTAAAAGAAGAGCTAGGGAGATCCTCCACCCACTATTGGATGAAGGAGGGAGCTTGGTGACCAATGACAAGGAAAAGACTGAGCTGCTGAGTGGCTACTTTGCCTCAGTACTTGTCAATGACACCAGTTGCTCCATGACAGTTCAGCCCCTGGAACTGGAAGACAAGGATGGAGAGCAGAAAACAGCCTTCATAATCAAAGAGGAAATGACCAAAGGCCTATTGTGCCGCTTATATGTGCACAAGTCTATGGGACAGGACCCACTCAAGGGTACTTAAAGACCTGGCAGATGTGCTCAGCAAGCCACTCTTCATTATATGCCAATAGTCCTGGCTAACCAGGGAGGTTCTGGTTGACTGGTGACTAGTAAGTGTGATGCCCATCAACAAGAAGGACCAGAAAGATGGCTCAGGCCTGTCAGTCTGACCTCAGTACGAGGAAAGGTCATGGAGCGGATGATCCTGAGTACTATCACACAGCACTTAGAAGACAACCAGGCAATCAAGCCCAGTCAGCATGGGCTTATGAAAGGCAACTCCTGTCTGATTAATCTGATCTCCTTCTACAAGAAGGTGACCCTTCCAGTGGATGAGGGAAGTGCTGTGGACATCATCTACCCAGAATTTAATAAAGCCTTTAACAAGGTCTCCCACAGAATTGTCTTGCAGAAACTCATGGCGCATGGCTTGGATAAGTGCACTGGATAAAAGCTGACTGGATGGCCAGACCTGAAGAGTACTGGTGAATGGTGTTAAGCCTGGCTGGTGCCCAGTCACTAGTGGTGTCCCTTAGGATTCAGTACTGGGGCCTGTCCTCTTTAATATCTTTATCAATGATCTGGATGAGGGGATTGAGTGCACTCTCATCTAGATGACACAAAGCTGAGTGGGCACATCAATCTGTTAGAGGGTAGGGAAGCTTTGCCGTGGGACCTGAACAGGTTAGATCTTAGTCAGGACTAATCGTATAGAGTTCAATAAGGCCAGGTCCTCCACTTGGGTCATAACAACTGCATGGTAAGCTACAGGCTTGGGGATATGTGGTTGGAAAGCTGCAGCACAGAGAGTGACTTAGGGGTATTGGTTCACTGACAATGAAATATGAGTCATCATTGTGTCCAGGTGGCCACGAAAGCCAGTGGCATCCTTGTTTCTATTAGAAACACAGTACCCAGCAGGAATAGGGAGATGATCATCCCCCTGTATTTGGCACTGGTGAGCCCACACCTTGAGTATTGTGTTCAGTTCTGGGATCCTCACTACAAGAGGGACATTGAGGTTCTGGAGTGTGTTCAGAGAAGGGCAGCGAGGCTGGTGAAGGGCCTGGAGTACATGACCTGCAACAGGCATCTGTGGGAGGTGGAACTGTTCAGTCTAGGGAAGAGGAGGGTGAGGGGAGATATCATCCCTCTCTACAACTACCTGAAGGGTGGTTGGAACAAGAAGGGGGCCAGCCTCTTTTCCTTTGTGTCAAGTGACAGGACTAGAGGAAATGGTTTCAAGATGTGTCAGGGGAAGTTCAGGCTGAATGCTAAGAAATACTTCTTCACAGAGAGAGTTATCAGGCATTGGAATGGTCTGCCCAGGACAGTGGTGAATTCACTGTCCCTGCAGGTGTTTAAGCCATGTGTAGACTTGGCACTTAGTTAGGGGCATAGTTTAGAGTTGACCCTTTAGTGCCGAATTGATGGTTGGACTGGATGATCTTTGAGGTCTCTTCCAAGCAGATGTTTTCTGTGATTCTGTGGTTTCCAACTAGACTTTGTGCCACTGATCTGGATGCAGCCATTCAGCCAGTTTTCATTCCACCTTACGGTCTCCTCATCTGGCCCATGCTTCAACAGCTTCTCTATGAGGATTATATTTGAGACAGTGCCAAAAGCATTAATGAAGTCCAGAGAGACAGTGTCCACTGCTCTCGCCTCATCTGTGAAGCCAGTCATTTCTTCATAGAAGTTTATCAAGTTGGTCAAGCACAAATTGCCATATGTTGATGATTTTCTCATCATTCATGTGTGTAAAAATGTTTTGCAGAATTAGCTGTTCTATAATTTTTTTGCTTGCATCAATTATATACCTAAGTGAATAACATGCATACATAAGCCAGTTGCGTACTTTGTAAAGTATGTGAATTTTTATTTGATTGAAATCCCTCAAAATATAAGAGATTTCTTATCATTTAGTTCTAAAATGTAAGGTTGAAGTTGTACTAAATAAATCCTTATTCTACAATATATTGAGATAAAAATTTACATGACTTATCTCTTAGAAAAATATCAGTTAATAAATCATCTTGTGTGCAGCATGCAATTCAATCTTATGCTGGCACAGAAACTAGGCTCAGTATTCTCTCTAGCAGACAGAAAGCAGTACAAATTCTTTAATAGTTGCAAGCTGTTACTCATAACTGCCTCATACTTTGAAAATGAGGGTTTACTGCCTAGCGATATTTATAGGAAACTAAACCAAATAAATCAAGATTACTATAATTCTTACCATGAATTCTTACTGGCAGTCTCTCAAAAATAACTGTAAAATATTGCAATTGAGGGTTTGGTTTTGCTGTATATTCTGTCTTTATTGTTACTTTAATTCACATACTGAAATCTCCTATTCAGTTTTAGAGATTTAATTTAGTCAGTAGTGGTAAAGTTAATGTTGCTGATGCTTAGGGTAGTAACATAAAGGACACTATATCAAAACTTGTCACTGTGTATGTTGTTAGAATAGGATAGGATAGGATAGGATAGGATAGGATAGGATAGGATAGAATAGAATAGAATAGAATAGAATAGAATAGAATAGAATAGAATAGAATAGAATAGAATAGAATAGAATTAACCAGGTTGGAAAAGACCTTTGAGATCATCAAGTCCAACCCAGCACCCAACACCATCTAAACAACTAAACCATGGCACCAAGTGTCATGTGATCCTTTCCGGAGCAATTTCACTAAGTCTGCTTTTACCCAGGAATTGTAAAAGTGAGACAATAAGATGCAACTACCACAGCGTAGATAGACAAAGCATAGGAAAAAAACAGATATGCTCTCCCATTAACTTTAAGTAAGCTAAACTTACATGTGTACATATCAACATTGCTATGGAGACCAAAATCCACATGTAATACACTCCTGTAGTCACTACAGGATTGTTAGATAAATCACCTTAGTTAAAGTCAGTCTTCACTTTGCCGCAAAATCCATTCGATTATCGGTAATGAGAATTATAAAACAATAATAAAGGATAGAGAGTATTTGAAGAATTTTTCAGAATTTATCTCATTAGTCTGAAAAAGGTATCTGGGATCTCTTGGAATTTTCTTTATAGGACAAATTCATCCGTGAGTTCAAGATCTACCTATGCAGACTGGAATCCTAAAGTTCTGTTTATGCACATAAACAGACACCAAGTATTTGATGGTGAAATGGACACAAGTGATGTGGAAAAGGCTGAGGTACTCAATAACTTCTGTACGTCAGTCTTCACTGCAAGGGCCTCCAGCCACGCTCCTGGTGTCATGAAAGACGATGCCAGGTGTGGCCGGTTGAGGCTATGCCTTTAAGAAAGAGACAGTTGCTGAACACTTTGGCTGAATGTTTTTGATATTTGAACAAAACCAAGATAGTCTAAACTAATTTCATTGGCGGCTTGGAGGGTGCAGTTTTGAGTTTGGGTTCTGTTGGTTCAGTCTGTGTCTGGTCTGGGTTCAGGCTGGGTGCAGTCTGTGCTTCTCTGTCCTGTGGGCTGGACGGCTTTCTCTCTTTCTGAAGCAGGAACGGCCTTGAGTTAACAGCTAACCAGATAAGAACACTAATTCTTGCATGCACTTTCTGAGCTAACAGAATTTTCCTTCCTTAATTGCCTTTCTCTCTCTCTCTAACTCTTTTTGGGAAAAAGGGGAGGTGGGGAGGGAGAGAGGGGGGTTCAGGGAACCCCCCTGGCTGGCTGGAGGGAAAAGGTTTTTCTGCATTGTGTTCATTGCTGTATTTTCCTGTATATATTGTAAATATTGTATATTTGTGTATATATTCATTGCATTCCATTTATGCCTGTAAATATAGCTTTCATCTGCTTTTCCGACTGAGCTAGCTGTGGTTTCTTTCCCTGTGTGTGGGGAGGGAACTCTCTCACCCCACCACATATTTTTAATTGGCGGCCCAACGCGCGGCTTGTGGATAGTTGCTGTCCAGAAGCAGAGCAAAAGTTGCTTGATTTATTGTCTGCTCAGGTCGGAGTTGCAAAGATGAAAGTGTTTTGGCTTTTAGAGCGTCTGGGTTTTTTTCAATTTTTGGGGTCCTTATCTATAAGCACGTCCTGGGATTGATTTTCGATCGCTTAAGCAGATACTTGATGTATAAATTGTATTTATGGTTTAAGTATAAGATTCAGCTTCTCTATGACTGGTGCCTGGGATTCTTTTGGCTTAATAGATACAGGAATGTGACCTCAACCACTCTGCCCATAGAGATAAAGGAGTTTAAGATCCCAGTAGGTGAAAGAGTAGTTTTAAGTGATGGCTGGGATCCAAAGGTGATTTATTTAATGTGTGCAATCCTGCTGTTGGTGATAAGCAATGCGTACTTGTTATATACGCTGTACCGGGAGAGAAAAGTAGCTAAGGCCTGTTTTGTAATTAGGCGTAGACCCAAGAGGAGAAAGAATAGCTCTAACTCGACCCCAGAAATATCTAGTGATGAGGAGAATGGAGGATCTGTATCAGTTAAAGATAAAGCTAAAAATCCCATCGGAAAGGCTGCTCTGAACGGTGCTGTTGGTGGTTCTGGCAATCAGCCAGCTGCAGCGGCAGCGGCAGCACCTAACATGGCGGCTCCCCCGTCCTCAGCAGCCATTAGCGCGGCAAAGCCAGTTCCTCCTTCTTCTTCAGCAGGACCGGAAGTGTCCTCCACAGCAGCTGATCCGTCTCAAAACCTGTCAGCTTCTGTTAAGCCAGCTGTAAATTCAAACACAGCTCCAGTTAAGCAGGTAGCTGTTTTAAAGACGAGAGGTGGAAAGACCAAAGCTGACTCAGATGCTGATGCTGGTGAGGGAACTTCTGCTTTAAGAGACCCTGCTGAGGAGGAGGAGAAGATTTGTCTTAAAGATATAGCTGAGTTATTGAGAACATCACTGGATGGAAATGCAGGGCAAATTGCTGACAGCAGAACAACTAGAGGTGGTACTCCTGACCTTAAAGAGATTCTTAGGAGAGTGACAATGAGATTAATGGGACAACAAGTTCAGGAAGAGGAGGAGACAGATGATATTCTGGACTGTTCTTCCCCAAGAGAAGAGATAAGGAATGTGCGTAAAGATTACATCAGAGCAGATAAGGAGCCAATCCTAGCTTGGCTTGGTAGATGCTACGATACAGGTGCTCCAGCTCTAATGGTTGGAGACAAGTCAGCAGCTCAACTAGGAACTCTCTCAAAGGATAATGGAATAGATAGACATCTAGGCAGGACTCTTGGTAAGGTTACTCTGTGGATACGCCTTTTAATGGCAACCCTCATGAGATATCCTTCCCGAGATGATCTCCCATGGAATCCTAAGCCCTGGACTACCATAGAGGAAGGAATTAAGCGTCTGAGAGAATTTGCTGTTAGAGAGGTACTCTATGGTGGCCATGAGACTCTGAATCCTGATGAAATTCCTGTAGGAACTGGTCTTGCTAAAAAGCTCATCAAACTTGCTCCTCCTAACTATGCAAATATTCTGGCAAGCAGAACTGTGGCAAGAAACTATGGCGGAGCTTCTCCTACGGTTGGCCAATTCACTGATCAAATGAGGCAATTGGAGGATAGCATGACACGTGTTTCTTTGGTTTCAGCCATTGAAACTCTGTCTGGTGAAATGAAGAATTTGCATGAAAGAGCTGAAAGATGAAATTGTAAATTCCATCTCCCAATTTGACACAGAGAGATAATTCCAATTCTTCCTCCAGATGGATACAGGTTTCCTCTGTGAGGAAGAGGCATCCTCCAAGGATGTCATTCCAAAACAGGTCATTCCAAAACAGATCCAACCAAAACCGACCACCAAGGCAGTCACGTGGAAGTATTTGGATAACTCTGCGTGATCAGTTTGGTGAGAACATGAACAGATGGGATGGTCAACCAACTGCTAATCTTCTCAGGAGGCTGAGGGAACTGCAAAGTGGCAGAACTCGAGGTAGCAATACCAGAAGGGTAGCTGTTACTTCTGCAGTTCCCCAGGACAACTCTAGTAGCTCCAACAGTGGCTCCAGTTCTAACACTGCACACTGTGCTCATTGCACATGTGGGCATGTTCCCCATAACTAGGGGTGCCCTGCCTCCCGCCAGGGGGAGGAGAGGGGTAACAGAGAGAAGAGAATCTATTGGGATGTGTACATCCAGTGGCCTGGCACTTCACAATTTCAGAAGTACAGGGCCTTGGTTGACACAGGGGCTCAGTGCACCATAATGCCATCAAATTATCAGGGATCAGAAGCTATAACTATTCTGGGAGTCACTGGTGGATCTCAAGAGTTAACCAAGGTGGAGGTTGATATAAGTTTGTAAGCAGTGGAGGAACACACAGTTGTGACCGGACCTGACGCACCTTGTATTCTGGGAATTGATTTTCTGAGAGAAGGGCGTTTCAAAGACCCTAGAGGTTACAAATGGGCTTTTGGAGTAGCATCTGTAGAAGTTGATGGACAAAAGCTGAAGCTGTCTGTTAGACCTGAGCTTTCTGATGAATCTGCAGTTGTGGGACAACACAAGATTGAGGACATTAAATTGCCGGTTGCTTCTCAGACTGTGCATCACAGACAATACAGAACCAACCGTGACTCTTTGTTGCCCATTCAGAATCTGATTCGTCAGCTGGAGAGTCAGAAAGTCATCATTTCTCTTCTTCAACAGTCCAGTGTGGCCTGTGCGAAAGCAGAATGGAGACTGGCGTCTGACAGTCGACTACCGAGCCCTGAATGAAGTAACTCCACCTATGAGTGCAGCAGTACCAGTGTGGCCGGTTGAGGCTATACCTTTAAGAAAGAGACAGTTGCTGAACACTCTGGCTGAATGTTTTTGATATTTGAACAAAAACAAGAAAGTCTAAACTAATTTCATTGGTGGCTTGGAAGGTTCAGTTTTGAGTTTGGGTTCTGTTGGTTCAGTCTGTGTCTGGTCTGGGTGCAGGCTGGGTGCAGTCTGTGCTTCTCTGTCCTGTGGGCTGGACGCTTTCTCTCTTTCTGAAGTAGGAACGGCCTTGAGTTAACAGCTAACCAGATAAGAACACTAATTCTTGCATGCGCTTTCTGAGCTAACAGAATTTTCCTTCCTTAATTGCCTTTCTCTCTCTCTCTAACCCCTTTTTGGGAAAAAGGGGAGGTGGGGAGGGAGAGAGGGGGGTTCAGGGAACCCCCCTGGCCGGCTGGAGGGGAAAAGGTTTTTCTGCATTGTGTTCATTGCTGTATTTTCCTGTATATATTGTAAATATTGTATATTTGTGTATATATTCATTGCATTCCATTTATGCCTGTAAATATAGCTTTCATCTGCTTTTCCGACTGAGCTAGCTGTGGTTTCTTTCCCTGTGTGTGGGGAGGGAACTCTCTCACCCCACCACACCAGGGACGGGGAGGAAGAACTGCCCATCGTACGTGAAGCTCAGGTTCGTGATCACCTAAAGAACCTGAAAGTGTTCAAGTCCATGGGACCCGAGGGGATACACCCACGGGTGCTGAGAGAACTGGCAGATGAGGTTGCTAAACCCCTCTCTATTATATTCCAAAAGTCATGGCTGACTGGGGAAGTTCCCACAGACTGGAAAAGGGGAAACATTGCTCTCATTTTCCAAAAGGGTAAGAAGGAGGAACCAAGGAACTACAGGCCGGTCAGTCTCACCTCTGTGCCCGGAAAAATCATGGAGCAGATCCTCCTGGAGGCACTACTGACTCAGAAGAATAGTGAAGAGGTGATTTGGAACAGTCAGCATGGCTTCACCAAGGGCAAATCCTGCCTGACAAACCTGGTGGCCTTCTACAAACACGTGACAACATTAATAGATGAGGGGCGAGCAACTGATGTCGTTTACCTGGACCTGAGCAAAGCCTTAGACACTGTCCCACACCACATCCTGATCTCCAAACTGGTAACACATGGGTTTGATGGGTGGACCAGTAGATGGATAAAGAACTGGCTTGATGGCCGCACCCAAAGAGTGGCTGTCAACAGGTCCATGTCCCAGTGGAGGCTAGGGACAAGCGGAGTCCCTCAGGGATCAGTCCTGGCACCAGTCTTGTTCAACATCTTTGTGGGTGACATGGACAGTGGCATCAAGTGCACCCTCAGCAAGTTTGCGGATGACACCAAGCTGTGTGCTGCAGCAGACACGCTGGAGGGAAGGGATGCCATCCAGAGGGACCTGGACAGGCTGGAGAGCTGGGCACAAGCCAACCTCATGAGCTTCAACAAGACCAAGTGCAGGGTCCTGCACCTGGGTCGAGGCAACACCAGGCACAAATACAGGCTGGGCAGTGACTGTCTGGAGAGCAGCCCTGAGGAGAGCGACTTGGGGGTGCTGGTGAATGAGAAGCTCAACATGAGCTCTCAGTGTGCACTTGCAGCCGGGAAAGCCAATCAGATCCTGGGCTGCATCAAGAGAATTGTGGCCAGCAGGTCAAGAGAGGTGATTCTCCCCCTCTACTCAGCTCTGGTGACACCCCGCTGTGTCCAGTTCTGGAGCCTCTATTACAAGAGGAATATGAACATGCTGGAACGTGTCCACAGAAGGGCCACGAGGATGATCAGAGGGCTGGAGCACCTCTCCTATGAGGACAGACTGAAGGAGTTGGGGCTGTTCAGTCTGGAGAAGAGAAGACTCCGAGGTGACCTCATTGTGGCCTTCCAGTATCTGAAGAGTTCCTACAAGAAGGCTGGGGAGGGACTTCTTAGGATATCAGGCAGTGATAAGACTAAGGGGAATTGAATGAAGCTGGAGGTAGGGAAATTCAGACTGGACATGAGGAGGAGGAAGTTCTTCACCGTGAGAGTGGTGAAGCCCTGGAATAGGTTGTCCAGGGAGGTGGTTGAGGCCCCATCCCTGGAAGTGTTTAAGCCCAGGCTGGATGAGGCTCTGGCCAGCCTGATCTAGTGTGGGGTGTCCCTGCCCATGGCAGGGGGATTGGAACTAGATGATCCTTGTGGTCCCTTCCAACCCTGACTGATACTATGATACTATGATATTTTTCAAGGTGGATTACAATATCTAAGAACAGCCATAGCTTGCTTCTGGCCAAAGGAAGCACTATCAGTACAAACATGCATCCCAAATTTTCACACAAAAATATTTCATTGTGTTGTCCTGATTGGACTAGAAGAAAACACAATCAGACTCATGCTTAAATTATTTGCCTTTGTTTACTATATGTTATGGTTGTGACATGTTAGTTTATGATGCTTTCCTCACTGGTAGCAGTAATAAGCAAGATATCACAGTCGTTGGGGCTGCAGAAGGATAAAGAATGGGAGAGCTCATTGCAAAATGCTTGAAAGAAGTGGAAACATTCATGTTGTCTTCAGAATGAATTAACACTGGTGCTACAAGAGATTTCTCATTCAAATGTATTAGATTCTCCACCTCTAGAGTCAGTTAGAAACATAGTCTTGCTACTGCTTGGGGAATAGATCAATAACCCTCTACTCTGAGCAACTGAGCAGGATGCTGAAATGTTTACAAATGCTTCAGAGTACTTGTGTGAGACTTAGTGTGACTAAGACCTCATTTAACATTGAAGTCAAAGCCTATAAGGCACAAAGGAATTTAGCTCAGGCCTTGGAAAATAGAGTGATTTTTTTGTTTCTGTGTTTGGGTATCTTGCATCAATATCCTTTATCCTTTAGAAAGTCACAACCATTTAAGAAAAAGGTGCTGGGGAAGGGAAAATTACTATGAGACCACTAAAGTACAATATATATTGATAGCAAAGGCTGAAAACCTAGAATTCAGGAAATACTTGTGGCAATTATGCCATAAGCTGTTGTACAATGCCTATGCCATGCAGAGGTAGCATGTTTTGGCTATCTACAGGTTCATTAGTAAAGCATAAAATCACGCAGTTAAATAGTTCTTTGAAAATTTCACTAAGATTTTATCTTTGTTTGTTGCTCTGTAGTACATTGATTCCAGCTGTTGTACAACATAAAGTTCAGTTCACTACCATCAGAACAAGTTATTATACAATCAAAATGTATACAACAACATTCAGCAATATCATTCTTCTTCCCCTGAGAAATATATCAGCTGCATAAGAGTTTATTCATGGACATCTAGAATGTTGTACTGTTTATTTACCCAATACTGTTTATCGACAAACATTCTCTACTCACTAGAAGCTTGTAGCTTTAACTCTCCAATTTGTGTGGAATTTATAGAGAGTTTTTATGCTCTTTCTCTTGTAGCAAAATGCTCTGAGGAATGAAGAAATACACAATAAACTTCATGGAATTAATGAAGAAAAAAAATCGAGCTATTATGAATGAATAGTTACTGATAAGCATTGATATGTTTCATTCAGACTTCTTAAAAAAGATGTTTTCCCCAAAGCATAAATTGACATTACTCATATCTAGGACCCTTATGTTGACCCATTTTGTCTGGAGAGCTGATTGGGACCGGCACCAAGATCAGTGTGCTTGAGCTGAGATCTTTCTCTTGGTTTCTTTTTGGGGCTTTGCGGGTTGGAAGGACCCCTGGCAGATGGCAAGGACCGACAGGGTTGTCATCTCGTGTGCCTGCTCAGGATCATGATGCCAGCTGTGAGAATTTTAAAACCCGGCAGGGCTGAGCACGCAATGCCATTTTGCTGGAGAGCCTTCTTGCCCAACTGCATGTGCCGGCTCAGTTGACAGAATACAGAAGCCTTTGTGGTAGCTCAGATAAATTGTAGTACTTAGGCAGAATATATATTTTTAACAACTAACAATAAAATCCCTGAACCATGGTAACAACTTGGCCAAAGGCTATTAGAAAATCCATAAGTACCCAGACAGAGTTGGTGCATAAGCACGCAGGTGTCCAGGCTGCTAGCTGCAGAGAGTGCTGGAGCCTGGCACTTGGAATGGAGGGGGAAGGAGACAATACCTGTGACAGGTGTGACCAGGTGAATTTTCTCCTCAACCTGGTGGTTGAGCTTAAAGATGAAGTATCTAGGTTCAGGACTATACAGGAATGTGAAAGGGAGTTAGACATGTGGGAGCAGGCTTTGCAGAGCTCCCCTGTTGATGGAGGCACCCCCAGAAACAGGGAGGGATGGATACAAGTCCCTGTTAGGGGAAGCAAAGGGAATCCATCCCAGCCCTCTTCTCCTGCCCTGTTGCCCTTGCACAATTAAGTATGAGGCCCTGCAGGCCAAGAGCAATATGGATGAGAGGGTTGAAGAGGAACCATCTAAGGAGATGCCTAAGGCAAAGCAGTCCCCAGAAACTATAAGGACCAGCACCATAAAGAAAAAGAGAAAGGTTACAGTTGTAGGAGACTCTCCCCTGAGGGGGACAGAGGAACCCATGAGTCATCCCGACCCATCCCATAGGGAAGTGTGATGCCTACCTGGGGCCTGGATAAGGGACACCACAAGGAGACTCCCTAAGCTAATCTAGCCCACTGACTATTAATCATTGCTGGTAATACAAGCTGGAAGCAATGAGATTGATGAGAAGGGCACCAGGATGATTAAAAAGGAATTCAAGGCCCTCAGATAATTGATTAATAGGGCAGGAGCTCAAGTGGTGTTCTGCTCACTTCCCTCAATGGCAGAGTGTACACTGAGAGGAACAGGAGAACCCACGCCATCAACAATTGGCTCAAGGGATGGTGCCAGTAACGAAATTTTGGCTTCTTTGATCAAGGGACAACTTTTACTGCACCCGACCTGCTGGACCTCAATGAGGTGAAATTATCTAGGAAGGGCAAGAGGATACTAGCATTGGAGTTGGCAGGGCCCATTGGGAGGGCTTTAAACTAGGTCTGAAGGGCGTGGGTGAGGAATCCAGTCTCTCCGGAGAGGAGAGAGTGGGACATAAATTAGGGTTAATTGAGAAATCAACAGCCCAGCTGAAGTGCATGTACACCAACGCATGCAGTATGGGTAACAAACAAGAAGAGCTGGAAGTCTTGGTCCACCAGGAAGGCTATGATACAGTTGCTATTACAGAAACATGGTGGGATGATTCACATAATTGGAGTACTGCATTGGGGGGTTACAAGCTCTTTAGGAGAGACAGGCGAGGGAGAAGAGGAGGAGGGGTGGTCCTGTGTATTAGGGAATCTCTTGATGCCTCAGAACTTGAGGTTGCGGATGAAAGGATTGAGAGCCTGTGGGTTAAAATCAGAAGGACGCCTAACAAAACTGACATCCTGATTGGAGTGTGTTATAGACCACCCAACCAGGATGAGGAGGCAGATGAAATAGTCTACAAGCAACTGGAGGTTGTCTCAAGATGATCAGATCTTGTCCTTGTGGATGACTTTAACCTGTCAGACATCTGCTGGGAACTTAACTCAGCAGTGAGGACGCAGTCCATAAGGCTCCTAGGGGGAATGGAGGACAGCTTACTGATGCAGCTGTTAAGTGAGCCTACCAGGAGTCAGGCTCTGCTTGACCTGCTGTTCTCCAATAGAGAAGAGCTGGTGGGAGACATGATGGTGGGAGGACGTCTAGGGTTCAGCAATCATGAGATAGTGAAGTTTTCAATATGCAGGGAGATAGGGAGGATCAGTAACAGAACCCTCACTTTGGACTTCCGGAGGGCAAACTTCAACTTGTTTAATCAACTTATTTGGAAAGTACCCTGGGCAGCAGCCCTTAAGAACAAAGGGGTCTGGGATGGTTGGACCTACTTCAAGCAGGAGCTCTTGAAGGCACAGGAAATGGCAGTTCCCATGTGCCGAAAGATGAGTTGGCGGGGAAGGTGACCTGCCTGCATGAGCAAGCAGCTCTTCAACAAATGAAGGGAAAAAAAGAGGCTGTATTGCCTTTGAAAAGGGGGGGGAGGCAACTTGAGATACATTTAAGGATGTTGTTAGATCATGTGGGAGAAAAGTTAGAAAGGCAAAAGCCCAGTTAGAACTTAAGATGGCCACTTCTGTGAAAAATAATAAAAAGCATTTTTATAAATATATTAATGATTAAAAAGAGGGGTAAGAATCATAGAATCATAAAATCAGTCAGGGTTGGAAGGCATCACAAGGATCATCTAGTTCCAATCCCCCTGCCATGGGCAGGGACACCCCACACTAGATCAGGCTGGCCAGAGCCTCATCCAGCCTGGGCTTAAACACTTCCAGGGATGGGGCCTCAACCACCTCCCTGGACAACCTACTCCAGGGCTTCACCACTCTCACGGTGAAGAACTTCCTCCTCCTCATGTCCAGTCTGAATTTCCCTACCTCCAGCTTCATTCAATTCCCCTTAGTCTTATCACTGCCTGATATCCTAAGAAGTCCCTCCCCAGCCTTCTTGTAGGAACCCTTCAGATACTGGAAGGCCACAATGAGGTCACCTCGGAGTCTTCTCTTCTCCAGACTGAACAGCCCCAACTCCTTCAGTCTGTCCTCATAGGAGAGGTGCTCCAGCCCTCTGATCATCCTCGTGGCCCTTCTCTGGACATATTCCAGCATGTTCATATTCCTCTTGTAATAGAGGCTCCAGAACTGGATGCAGTACTGCAGGTGGGGTGTCACCAGAGCTGAGTAGAGGGGGAGAACCACCTCCCTTGACCTGCTGGCCACAATTCTGATGCAGCCTAGGATCTGATTGGCTTTCCGGGCTGCAAGTGCACATTGAGAGCTCATGTTGAGCTTCTCGTCCACCAGCACCCCCAAGTCTGTCTCCTCAGGGCTGCTCTCCAGCCAGTCACTGCCCAGCCTGTATTTGTGCCTGGTGTTGCCTCGACCCAGGTGCAGGACCCTGCACTTGTTCTTATTGAAGCTCATGAGGTTGGCTTGTGCCCACCTCTCCAGCCTGTCAAGGTCCCTCTGGATGGCATCCCTTCCCTCCAGCATGTCTGCTGCACCACACAGATTGGTGTCATCAGCAAACTTACTGAGGGTGAAGAACCCCCACTCCTTATTGGACCTGGAGAGAAACATTGTAACTTCAGATGAGGAAAAGACTGAGGTTCTATATACCTTCTTTGCCTCAGTTTTCAACAGTAAAGCAGGAGGACTTCAGGATAACTGGCCTTCTGAACTGGTAGATGGGGTCAGGGAGCAGTGTAGTACCCCTGAACCCCATGCAGAATTAGTTAGGGACTTGCTGAGGCACTTGGATACTCACAAGTCCATGGGACCAGATGGGATCCATCCTAGGGTGCAGAGAGAGCTGGCAGAAGACCTATCCAAGCTGCTCTCTATCATTTTCCACCAGTCCTGGCTACCAGAGAGGTCTCACATGACTGGAAACTGGCCAAAGTGATGCCCATCCACAAGAAGTGTCGGATGGATGAACCAGGAAACTACAAGCCTGTCAGCTTGACCTCAATTCTTCCACGTGCAACAATTCTGATTTCATACCATCCAACTTCTGTTCATACCATCCAACTTCTGTTCATACTCTTCCATTGATGTCTGGAATTGATATGTGTGTGTGTGTGTGTGTGTGTATGTATTATTTTTTTTACCTTGTGTAAGTACAGAAAAGGTACTTAAAAGAAATAAAAATATGTGGACTTTCTATCTTTTACATATTACTGAGAATTCCAAAATGTAATTAGGCCAGTCACAATATAGTGCTCTTAAAATACAAAAATTAAGAAGTTGTCAAATAGTTCATACATTTGGCAGATGGGTACCCATGCACTTCCTAGTTCTAATGCTACAATAAGCTTTTGAAATATAAAATTTAAATCAGTATTCCTAGATCTTTTCAGACAAAAAAAGAAAGCCTAAGTGGCACTTTACTGACTCTTACAAACTAGTTCAATAGAAAAGATTCTCAGATGATGGTAACATAGTAGGTACTGTAGTAAATTGTGTGCTTCTTCAAGCATGCTTTCTTTTCAAGGCACTCCTTTACATTTCAATAAAGTCATCCTAAATGATACACTTGATTAAATTTTTTTAGCTAAAGAGAGGTCTGGAGTTTATATTGCATATTGTACATTCTTTAACTTGAATTCAATTTGTTCTATAAACAGAAACTGTGTATGTAGTTGACTAACCAAAATCAAATTAGGTCAAACTCTGTTGACACAGTTTGGGGCTGTAATTGGTTTATCTAATTGGTAACTATAAACCAGAACAAAATTAGTTCACAGTAAGTAAACTCTGTGCGATGGAAGTTTGGGGTCTCTTGGAAAAGCTTTAACAGAAGTACACTACTAACAGGATTAAAAGTCTATCAATTTTAGTTCTGCAAATAAATTTATTTTGTACAACCAGCTATACAGAAGTGTAGAAACATATTTTTGTCAAATAGCACAAAATAATATTAACAGTTTTTCCATGAGGTGGAAACATCAGAAAATGGATTTGAACATTATATCCTTTACCTAACTGCAACTGTTCTTGACTGAAATGTGATTACATTATGTACATCCTTTAAGCTGATCTGTCTCTAGCTAACAAAATTATAGAGAAGGGAGAAAAAACCAGGGAATTTTAAATCTGAAAAGATTTATCACTACAAACAAAATAAAGTGTCAGGTTATGTGGCATGATCAAATATACCTTATACTCTCACAACATCATACAGAAGCAGTATGCGTGCTGGTCTCCTCTCCCTGGCAACCAGCACCAGAACAAGAGGACACAGTCTCAAGCTGTGCCAGGGGAGGTTTAGACTAGATGTTAGGAAGAAATTCTTCATAGAGAGTGATTGCCCCATTGGAATGGGCTGTCTGGGGAGGTGGTGGAGTCGCCATCACCGGAGGTGTTTAGGAGGAGACTTGATGGGGTGCTTGGTGCCACGGTTTAGTTGATTAGATGGTGTTGGATGATGGGTTGGACACGATGATCTCGAAGGTGTCTTCCAACCTGGTCTATCCTATCCTATCCTATCCTATCCTATCCTATCCTATCCTATCCTATCCTATCCTATCCTGTCCTGTCCTGTCCTGTCCTGTCCTATCCTATCCTATCCTATCCTATCCTACCCTACCCTATCCTATCCTATCCTATCCTATCCTATCCTATCCTATCCTATCCTATCCTATCCATGCAGTCCAGAATATAGTTTGCTTTCTGTGCTACAATAGCGTAATGTCAGCTTATATTGACCTTTTAATTAATGTCCACCCCCAAATTCTTCTCAGGACTGTTCTTTATCCATTCTCCACCCAGCCTGTGTAGGAAAAGGGTTATTTTCAGATAGCTTTGGAACAGCTATGTTTTGTCTTTGAGTTAGGAATTTACACCTTATCAGTAACTGAGAGAGAGAGAAGACAGGATTTGGCTGGATATGTTAATAAGCTTGCTTGCTAACATTAACCTACTGTACACCTTGCTTAAGCACATGTCAGTAGAAATGTAACCAATTAGAGTGTGACAGCACTGCATTAGAAAAATATATCTTAACTGTGTAACACAAGAAATGTCTTTGCTGGGCTGTTTGTCTTCACAATAAAGGTCTTTGCTTGAAAACATCTTGGCTTGGAAGCTATGCTTTTGGTAACTGTGCAGTACCACAAACAGTGACCATGGATAGTGCTACAAATGGTAACAGTGACCATGGGTATTGCTACAACCGGTAATCCCTGTGTATTACTACAAGCCTATATTTCTGTTTGGGACAGTCCCAATGCAGAACCTTGCACTTGGCCTTGTTGAACTTCAAGTTCTCATGGGCCCACTGCTCAAGGTTGATCAGGTCCACTTTTTCCTTAAATATGTGATCACCCTGGACTTGTATAAAGCATCTTACACTGCCTTACATTACATCCTGGTCAGTTAATTGGCAAAACATGCACTTGAGGGATGGGCCATTGTCATTGTTTGAGGCCATGGAGTTGAGTCCTCCAGGAGGACCAGAAAGGTCCAGAGATGGACCTTTCTATCCCATAATTCTGCTATCCCTTTATAAGCAAGCTGTACAATTTGTTCTTTCTCTTTTCTCCATTCTTTCAGCTCTTCAGAGGGAGTCCTTATTTGATAACATGGGGGAATAGGCCTGTCTATGGCCTGCAGAGGCCTGACTAATTTGTATTGCACAATTTTGGCTTGTTTAGGTTCTGCACTGCACTCTCTCAAGCACTTCCCTGTCCTTGAATTGAAGGGCTTTTCCAACCCAAAACATACTATGATTCTGTGGTTCTATGATCATGTCTTGTACATGATGCAGTAACAACTGATAAAAGACTGGTATTCAAGTTAACATCTTTTTGTATGAAAACACAAATGAACACTTGCTATAAAAATAAAATCTTTTTTATCTGAAATGTTGAGAAGACTATGATGTGGTTGTGGCCAATCATCTTAACAGACTGAACTTTGAAATAGGTGCATTTGATAGTTTTCAATTTTGTACATTGGTTGTGTACTAGCAGTCTGTGACCGGTTGATGCTATGCCTTTAAGAAAGAGACAGTTGCTGAACACTCTGGCTGAATGTTTTGATATTTGAACAAAAACAAGATAGTCTAAACTAATTTCATTGGTGCTTATGGGGTGCAGTTTGGAGTTTGGGTTCTGTTAGTTCAGTCTGTGTCTGGTCTGGGTTCAGGCTGGGTGCAGTCTGTGCTTTCTCTCTTGCTGAAGCAGGAACGGCCTTGAGTAACAGCTAACCAGATAAGAACTAATTTTGCATGTGCTTTTTAGCTAACAGAATTTTTCCTTCTTAATTGCCTTTCTCTCTCTCTCTCTAACCCTTTTTGGGAAAAAGGGGAGGTGGGGAGGGAGAGAGGGGGGTTCAGGGAACCCCCCTGGCCAGCAGGAGGGAAAAGGTTTTTCTGCATTGTGTTCATTGTTATATTTTCCTGTATATATTGTAAATATTGTATATTTGTGTACATATTCATTGCATTCCATTTATGCTTGTAAATATAGCTTTCATCTGCTTTTCCGACTGAGCTAGCTGTGGTTTCTTTCCCTGTGTGTGGGGAGGGAACTTTCTCACCCCACCACATATTTTTAATTGGCGCCCAACGTGGGGCTTGTGGATAGTTGCTGTCCAGAAGCAGAGCAAAAGTTGCTTGATTTATTGTCTGCTCAGGTCGGAGTTGCAAGGATGAAAGTGTTTTGGCTTTTAGAGCGTCTGTTTTTTTCAATCTTTGGGGTCCTTGTCTATAAGCATGTCCTAGGATTGATTTTCGATCGCTTAAGCAGATACTTGATGTATAAATTGTATTTATGGTTTAAGTATAAGATTCAGCTTCTCTATGACCGGTGCCTGGGATTCTTTTGGTTTAATAGATACGGGAATGTGACCTCGACTACTCTGCCCATAGAGATAAAGGAGTTTAAGATCCCAGTAGGTGAAAGAGTAGTTTTAAGTGATGGCTGGGATCCGAAGGTGATTTATTTGATGTGTGCAATCCTGCTGTTGGTGATAAGCAATGCGTACATGTTTTATGCTCTGTACCGGGAGAAAAAAAAAGTGGCTAAGGCCTGCTTTGTAATTAGGCGTAGACCCAAGAGGAGAAGGAACAGCTCTAACTCGACCCTAGGAATATCTAGTGATGAGGAGAATGGAGGATCTGTATCAGTTAAAAAGAAAGCTAAAAATTCCATCGGAAAGGCTGCTCTGAACGGTGCTGTTGGTGGTTCTGGCAATCAGCCAGGTGCTGCGGCAGCGGCAGCGCCTAACATGGCGGCTCCCCCGTCCTCGGCAGCCATTAATGCGGCAAAGCCAGTTCCTCCTTCTTCTTCGGCAGGACCGGAAGTGTCCTCCACAGCAGCTGATCCGTCTCAAAACCTGTCAGCTTCTGTTAAGCCAGCTGTAAATTTAAACACAGCTCCAGTTAAGCAGGTAGCTGTTTTAACTACAAGAAGTGGAAAGGGCAAAGCTGATTCAGATGCTGATCCTGGTGAGGGACCTTCTGCTTTAAGAGACCCTGCTGAGGAGGAGGAGAAGATTTGTCTTAAAGATATAGCTGAGATATTGAGAAGATCACTGGATGGAAATGCAGGGCAAATTGCTGATAGCAGGACAACAAGAGGTGGTACACCTGACCTTAAAGAGATTCTTAGGAGAGTGACAAGGAGATTATTGGGGCAACAAGTTCAGGAAGAGGAGGAAGGGGAGGAGTCAGATGACCTTCTGGGCTGTCCTTCACCAAGGGAAGAGATAAGGAATGTGCGTAAAGATTATATCAGAGCAGATAAGGAGCCAATCCTAGCTTGGCTTGGTAGATGCTACGATACAGGTGCTCCAGCTCTAATGGTTGGAGACAAGTCAGCAGCTCAACTAGGAACTCTCTCAAAGGATAATGGAATAGATAGACATCTAGGCTGGACTCTTGGTAAGGTTACTCTGTGGATACGCCTTTTAATGGCAACCCTCATGAGATATCCTTCCCGAGATGATCTCCCATGGAATCCTAAGCCCTGGACTACCATAGAGGAAGGGATTAAGCGTCTGAGAGAATTTGCTGTTAGAGAGGTACTCTATGGTGACCATGAGACTCTGAATCCTGATGACATTCCTGTAGGAACTGGTCTTGCTAAAAAGCTCATCAAACTTGCTCCTCCTAATTATGCAAATATTCTGGCAAGCAGAATTGTGGCAAGAAATTATGGCGGAGCTTCTCCTACGGTTGGCCAATTCACTGATCAGATGAGACAATTGGAGGATAGCATGACACGTGTTTCGTTGGTTTCAGCCATTGAAACTCTGTCTGGAAAAATTGAGAATTGCATGAAAGAGATGAAGGATGAAATTATAAATTCCATCTCCCAATTGACACAAGGAAATAATTCCAATTCTTCCTCCGGATGGATACAGGTTTCCTCTGTGAGGAATAGGCGTCCTCCAAGGATGTCATTCCAAAACAGGTCATTCCAAAACAGGTCATTCCAAAACAGATCCAACCAAAACAGACCACCAAGGCAATCACGTGGAAGTATTTGGATAACTCTGCGTGATCAGTTTGGTGAGAACATGAACAGATGGGATGGTCAACCAACTGCTAATCTTCTCAGGAGGCTGAGGGAACTGCAAAGTGGCAGAGCCCGAGGTAGCAATACCAGAAGGGTAGCTGCTACTTCTACAGTTCCCCAGGACAACTCTAATAGCTCCAACAGTGGCTCCAGTTCTAACACTGCACACTGTGCTCATTGCACATGTGGGCATGTTCCCCATAACTAGGGGTGCCCTGCCTCCCGCCAGGGGGAGGAGAGGGGTAACAGAGATAACAGAATCTATTGGGATGTGTACATCCAGTGGCCTGGCACTTCACAATTTCAGAAGTACAGGGCCTTGGTTGACACAGGGGCTCAGTGCACCATAATGCCATCAAATTATCAGGGATCAGAAGCTATAACTATTCTGGGAGTCACTGGTGGATCTCAAGAGTTAACTAAGGTGGAGGTTGATATAAGTTTAACTGGTAAACAGTGGAGGAAGCACACAGTTGTGACCGGACCTGACGCACCTTGTATTCTGGGAATTGATTTTCTGAGAGAAGGGCGTTTCAAAGACCCTAGAGGTTACAAATGGGCTTTTGGAGTAGCATCTGTAGAAATTGATGGACAAAAACTGAAGTTGTCTGTTAGACCTGATCTTTCTGATGAATCTGCAATTGTGGGACAACATAAGATTGAGGACATTAAATTGCCGGTTGCTTCTCAAACTGTGCATCACAGACAATACAGAACCAACCGTGACTCTTTGTTGCCCATTCAGAATCTGATTCGTCAGTTGGAGAGTCAGAAAGTCATCAGCAAAACTCATTCACCTTTCAACAGTCCAGTGTGGCCTGTGCGAAAGCAGAATGGAGACTGGCGTCTGACAGTCGACTACCGAGCTCTGAATGAAGTAACTCCACCTATGAGTGCAGCAGTACCAGACATGATGGAACTCCAGTATGAGCTGGAATCCAAAGAGGCCAAATGGTATGCTACCATAGACATTGCTAATGCCTTCTTCTCTATTCCCATAGCAGAGGAATGCAGGCCTCAGTTTGCTTTCACCTGGAGAGGAATCCAGTACACTTTCAACAGATTGCCAATGGGCTGGATCCACAGCTCCAGCATCTGTCATGCAGTGATCCACGATGCTCTGGAGAAAGGTGGTGCTCCAGAACACATCCAGTTCATCGACGATATCATTGTCTGGGGTAAAACTGCTGAGGAAGTCTTCGAGAAAGGTAACAAAGTCATTGATATTCTTCTGAATGCAGGTTTCGCCATCAAGCGAGACAAGGTGAAAGGACCTACCAGAGAGATCCAGTTTCTGGGAGTGCGGTGGCAGGATGGACGCCGACACATTCCAGTGGATGTGGTAAATAGAGTCTCTACCATGGCAAATCCCATGAACAAGCAAGAAACTCTACGTTTCTTGGGGATAGTGGGATTTTGGAGACTACACATTCCTGGATACAGTCAGATTGTGAAACCTCTGTATGATGTGACTCGAAAGAGAAACAATTTCCACTGGGGACCTGAACAACAAGCAGCTTTTGACCAGATAAAGCAAGAGGTGGTTCAAGCAATGGGTCTGGGACCTGTCCGAGATGGTCCAGACATTAAGAACATTTTGTACACGGCTGCAAGTGACAATGGTCCAACCTGGTGCTTGTGGCAAAGAGCTCCAGGTGAGACACGAGGACGACCTCTTGGTTTCTGGAGTAGAGGTTACAGAGGTTCAGAGGCTAATTATACTCCAACAGAGAAAGAGATTCTAGCTGCCTATGAAGGAGTAAAAGCAGCTTCTGAAGTGATTGGAACTGAATCACAACTTCTCTTAGCTCCCAGATTACCAGTTTTGAATTGGATGTTCAAAGGCAAGGGTTCCACACCACATCATGCAACAGATTCCACCTGGTCTAAGTGGATGGCTCTGATAACACAGAGAGCTCGCATGGGAAATCTTGAAAGACCTGGTCTAGTGGAGGTGATCTCAAGTTGGCCTGAAGGCATCAACTGTACCAAACCTCCAGAGGAGAGAGTAACTCGTGCTGAGGAAGCTCCTCCTTACAATGACCTTACTGATGATGAAAAGAAATATGCTTTGTTCACAGACGGTTCCTGTCGTCTGGTCGGGAACAAGCGAAGGTGGAAGTCTGCAGTGTGGAGTCCAACACGCCGAGTTGCAGAGGCAAAGGATGGAGAAGGACAATCCAGTCAATTTGCAGAGGTAAAAGCTGTCCAGCTAGCTCTCGACGTAGCTGAACGTGAGAGGTGGCCAAAGCTTTATCTCTACACCGACTCATGGATGGTAGCCAATGCTCTGTGGGGTTGGCTAAAGAACTGGAAAAAGAGTGGTTGGCAGAGAAAAGGAAAGCCTATATGGGCAGCTGACCTGTGGCAGGACATTGCTGATCGAATCGAGAGAATTCCAGTGAAGGTGAGACACATTGATGCTCACATCCCTAAGAGCAAAGCTACTGAGGAACAGCAACACAACCATCAGGCAGATCTAGCTGCAAGAGTTTCTCAAGTAGACATGGACTCTGATCTTGATCTCGACTGGAAACACCGAGGTGAGATATTCTTAGCTCGGTGGGCTCACGATTCGTCAGGACATCAAGGCAGAGATGCAACCTACCAGTGGGCACGTGACAGATCCATAGACATTTCCATGGATGCTATCACACAAGTCATCCATGACTGTGACATTTGTGCTGCTATTAAGCAGGCAAAGCGACTTAAGCCCTTATGGTATGGTGACAGATGGTCCAAGTACAAGTATGGTGAAGCTTGGCAGATTGACTACATCACTCTACCACGTTCTCGTTCTGGTAAGCAGTGTGTGCTCACTATGGTAGAGGCAAACACTGGATGGCTGGAAACTTATCCAGTTCCACATGCAACTGCACGCAACACCATTCTTGGTCTGGAGAGACAAATCCTGTGGAGACACGGAACTCCAGAGAGGATTGAGTCAGACAACGGAACTCATTTCAAGAACAACCTTGTAAAGAGCTGGGCCAAAGAGCACGGCATTGAGTGGATATTCCACATCCCCTACTATGCACCAGCTGCAGGGAAGATTGAACGCTACAATGGTTTGCTGAAGACCACTCTTAAAGCCATGGGGGGTGGATCTTTGAAAAACTGGGAAAAACATTTAGCACAAGCAACCTGGCTGGTAAATAGTAGAGGTTCAGTGAACCGAGCTGGACCTGCACACTCAGATCTGCTGCAGAAAGTAGAAGGTGATAGAGTTCCTGTTGTTAGAGAAAAGAATCTGTTAGGTAAAACTGTTTGGGTATTTTCTCCCTCAGGAGAGGATAAACCTGTCCGAGGGGTGGTTTCAGCTGAAGGTCCGGGTCACACTTATTGGGTAATGCAAGAGAATGGTGAAATTCAGTGTATCCCACAAAGAAATCTAACTTTAGCTGAAAGAGTTTAATTTCAGAGTGTTGTACAACTACATCGCGCCCAAAGGAAGAATCCTTGAGGAATCCACGGTGCACGAACCCTGAGAACCCTGAGAGCCTTGAGTCAACTGAGAGTCCCTGTTTCCCTGTTTCCCTTTTCTTCGCTTCGTCTGCGAAGAGACAAACTGTTTTCCATTTTTCTTGTTTCTTGGACTTCTGAATCATCTACACCTGAGGATAGCCGGAATGGACTATCAACTTTGCTTACAAATTGTAGATATTGCTTTAGATTGGATGGACAGTATGAACAGCCAATGAAATTGTTTAGAAGAGGTGGATTGTGACCGGTTGATGCTATGCCTTTAAGAAAGAGACAGTTGCTGAACACTCTGGCTGAATGTTTTGATATTTGAACAAAAACAAGATAGTCTAAACTAATTTCATTGGTGCTTATGGGGTGCAGTTTGGAGTTTGGGTTCTGTTAGTTCAGTCTGTGTCTGGTCTGGGTTCAGGCTGGGTGCAGTCTGTGCTTTCTCTCTTGCTGAAGCAGGAACGGCCTTGAGTAACAGCTAACCAGATAAGAACTAATTTTGCATGTGCTTTTTAGCTAACAGACTTTTTCCTTCTTAATTGCCTTCTCTCTCTCTCTCTAACCCTTTTTGGGAAAAAGGGGAGGTGGGGAGGGAGAGAGGGGGGTTCAGGGAACCCCCCTGGCCGGCAGGAGGGAAAAGGTTTTTCTGCATTGTGTTCATTGCTGTATTTTCCTGTATATATTGTAAATATTGTATATTTGTGTACATATTCATTGCATTCCATTTATGCTTGTAAATATAGCTTTCATCTGCTTTTCCGACTGAGCTAGCTGTGGTTTCTTTCCCTGTGTGTGGGGAGGGAACTTTCTCACCCCACCACACAGTCTTGACCAAGAGGTCAGTACAGTTAAGTCTGCAAGTTAAATGTATTCTATATTTGGTAAACAGTAGTCTTCAGAGTCTGTCAATAGATTCTTCTTTGCTTCTGTTTACAAGGAGAGTATAAATTTCAATGTCTGGCCACTCACTTGAAATCATAATCAATTCTAAAGAAAAATAACTCAGTAAAATAGGTTATCACAAGCATAACAAGAAAAAGTAAACTGGAATAGTTAAAAAGCAAGCCTAGCAATAATTAAAATGTAACACTAGCTTATCTTTTTTATTATTTTTTCTTTTGAAGACTGAATGAAGATTTTCAGATACAGTAGTGTATATTTTCATGCTGTGTTAAGAAATGCTCAGGTTCCAGTGTTCATACGTAGAAAGTTTTAATGCAAATTTCCAAAGTTTATTTTTAACCCTACAAACTGAAGGACATATAGGAGATCAGGCTGAGAAGTAGTTGTCTTACTAACTGTATCTGCATCAGACTATGGCCAAGTTATAAATAGTGGGCTCTGCACATTTTTTGGCTTTGTTTGTGGTTTTGTTTGTTTATTGTTTATTTGTTGCTGTTTTGTGGGGGCTTTGCTTTGTTTTGTTTGTTTGGGTTTTTTTTGGTCAGTTGGTTGCTTTTTCACCATGAGCACACTAATTACTTAATTCTGCCCTAGCTACTGGTGTTTGAGGGTTTTTTGTTTGTTTGTTTATTTGATTTGTTACCATTATTTAGTTTTTAAATTCTGCTTTGTGTTTTTTATTAGTTTCTCTTTTGTGGTACAATGAACTTCTCTTCATAGACTCCTTAAATGCTAACATTTTCCTCTTCCATTTTCCATAATGTTCCCCAAAGGAAAGTTTCTTCAGGGCAACAAAAATGAAATTGCAAAGTGCAAAGTAACCAAACTGAAAAAAAACAAAACAAAACACCATGTTTACAATATATGAGTACAGGTGCTAAAGATAATTTCATGCTGTTGTTTTTCAATTTGGTGACCAGTTGTAACAACTCTTCCTTGTAGTTCAAGAATCAAGTGACAAAAGGCAGAATAATTATAAGAGCATTTATTTTCCTTTTTGATAAAAGTAGTTATTTATAAACTGTCATATGAGTATATTAATGAATTTTTAAAACTGAAAATATTTTTAGTTCTTTGACTCAGAGTCAAAGCAGAAATAAAATCTAGTACTGACAGAAAAAGTAGGCCATAAGGGACTTTAGGAGATCATCATCAGACCCTAGGGCGTGGCTGAGGAGAGAGCAGGCAGATGCGAGGAGATCAGCTCTGGGAGCTTGCTTTTGGCTTTGCTTTCCTTGCTTTCAGGTGGTAAGGGGCTGGTGGCTCGGCACCTCCTGGAGAGGGAAGGAGGGGCAGCAGGCTCGGGTTGCCCATGTGCCTGAGTGCAGTGACATAGCAGGGGGAGGGGTTGCCACGGAAACCACGCACCAACCAAACAGACCCCAGTGCATGGCTGAGGAGAGAGGAGGCAGCTGCGAGGAGCTCAGGTCAGCCTTCTCACTGACGGGAGGGGGGGGGGGAAAAAAAAAAAAAAGGGAAAAAAAAAGAGAAAAAAAAATATGCCGAGTGGAGAGGATAGTTACTGCAACATGGTTACTACTAGCAGCAAGGCTAGTAGAAGAACAGTGGGCGCCCAAACAGAGGCCACTCACAAGCATGCAAGTGTTCAGGTAGGTGGCTGCAGTGAGTGCTGGGACCTGGCACTGGATATGGAGGATGGAAGGAACAACTCCTGTGTCAGGTGTGAGCAGATCAGGGATCTGATGAGCATGGTGGCCAAACTAAAAGAAGAGGTGGAAAGGCTAAGAGCTATAAGAGACAGCAAAAGGAAAATTGACTATTTCCGTAATCTGACCTCTACAAAAGCAGAACGGGGGTAACTCTTAGTGGAGCAGGGAGTTTGATACCTTCTCATCAGCAAGCCTCTCAGCCTCCCTGTAGTAACCCACATGAGCAGGGCCAGTGGGAACAGGTCTCTGCCTGATGGAAGAAATGCAAATGGAGCAAGCGTGCTACTTTGAGCAGCACGCTGCCTACAGAGCACATAGAGAACAGGTATGAGGCTCTGCAGGAGGAACAGGTCATCGGTAAGGATGAGGACTCAAGAAGGTCAGAAGCTGCACCAATGACAGGTTACCTCAGGCCAGCCATCAAAACTAATCTGGAAAAGAAACCTCATAGGGTCATCGTTATAGGAGACTCCCTACTGAAGGGAACAGAGGGCCCAATATGCAGATCAGACCCATTTCATAGAGAGATCTGCTGCCTCCCTGGTGCTCAAGTAAAGGACATTGTAGGTAAAATTCCCAAACTCGTGAGTCCTTCAGACTACTAAAGAGAACTGGTTTGATGGCCGTACACACAAAGAGTGGCTGTCAACAGGTCCATGTCCCAGTGGAGGCCAGGGACAAGCGGAGTCCCTCAGGGATCAGTCCTGGGACCAGTCTTATTCAACATCTTTGTGGGTGAAGTGGACAGTGGCATCAAGTGCACCCTCAGCAAGTTTGCAGATGACACCAAGCTGTGTGGTGCAGCAGACATGCTGGAGGGAAGGGATGCCATCCAGAGGGACCTGGACAGGCTGGAGAGCTGGGCACAAGCCAACCTCATGAGCTTCAACAAGACCAAGTGCAGGGTCCTGCACCTGGGTCGAGGCAATCCCAGGCACAAATACAGGCTGGGCAGTGACTGGCTGGAGAGCAGCCCTGAGGAGAGAGACTTGGGGGTGCTGGTGGACAAGAAGCTCAACATGAGTGCTCAATGTGCGCTTGCAGCTGGGAAAGCCAATCAGATCCTGGGCTGCATCAAGAGAATTGTGGCCAGCAGGTCAAGAGAGGTGATTCTCCCCCTCTACTCAGCTCTGGTGACACCCCACCTGCAGTACTGCGTCCAGTTCTGGAGCCTCTATTACAAGAGGGATATGAACATGCTGGAATATGTCCAGAGATGGGCCACGAGGATGATCAGAGGGTGGGAACACCTCTCCTATGAGGACAGACTGAAGGAGTTGGGCCTCTTCAGTCTGGAGAAGAGCAGGCACCAAGGTGACCTCATTGTGGCCTTTCAGTATCTGAAGGGGGTCTACAAGAAGGCCGGGGAGTGACTTCTCAGGACATGAGGTAGTGATAAGACTAGGGGGAATGGAATGAAGCTGGAGATGAGGAGATTCAGGCTAGAGGTGAAGAGGAAATTCTTCACCATGAGTGTGGTGAAGCCCTGGAGTAGGTTATCCAGGGAGGTGGTTGAGGCCCCATCCCTGGAAGTGTTTAAGCCCAGGCTGGATGAGGCTCTGGCTGGCCTGATCCAGTGCAGAGTGTCCCTGCCCATGGCAGGGGGGTTGGAACTAGATTATCGTTGTGGTCCCTTCCAACCCTGACTGATACTATCTGACCTAACAATGCACATTGAAACAGTCCAGAAGAAAACTGAAGTACACCAAATTTTTTTTTTTAGAACATTTCATATAATTTACAGGCTCTGACATTTTATTAATTATTTCATTCTAAGATCAGAAGTATATTAATTTGTGCAATATTTAACAAAGGAAATTTCTAAATTATTTTTTCCCTAACAAAAACATTTTTATAATTAACAAAGGAAATATATTGATCTTAAGTGTGACTCACTGCCTCTCTTTAAATTCAGACAACATGAAAGCACCATGCTCAAGCTAATGAATCAAATATGCTCTCAGTGTGAAGCCTGAATAGTTTTGTATTATTTGTTCATTTCAGTTTGCCTACAGTCCTGCCGCTTACAGATTGCTCACATCTGAAAATGTACTTTATCTTGGAGAGTATAAACTAAATATTCAAATTCTCTTTATCTTCTTTACATAATACTAATTTGTTTGCTCTTAATTCTGAACCAAGAAAAGACAGTAAAATATTAATAATACCCATATTATTCCCCATATAAAACTAAGGCATGTGACAGGCATTTGAAGTATTGAATGCAATAGATGCATTTCCTTAGTGATGATTCCTTTTACTGCTGCTTTTGTTTAATTTCATGCATACACATTTATTTCTAGGCAGGACCTTTTTGGTATTTTTTTTCCTTAAGTTACCCTTGTCAATACCTGTGAAATACCATTTACAGGCTGACTTTATGAACTATCTCAAAGTGAAATGCCAGGTAGCATCTTTTCTTGATAGTAATATTTATGCCCTCATGGACATAAACAAGTCTCCAATACTAATTGCCTACAAAGATAATCTGTTCTATGAGTTAAGAATCTTTTAAGGTCTCCTTCATTGCTTGGGTTTTTTTGGTTTGGCTTGTTTTGGTTTGTGTTTTTTTTTTCTTTTTTTTTTTTTCATGGGATATATAATAAAATAGACTTATTTTTAATGAAGTAAAACTCCTTAGTGCAAATGTAGCTTCTTTCAGATCTAGCTGTAACTTTGTTTCATGACAATTATATAGGATTAAATCACTTACCTCTTGTGTCACATAGTCCAGATTCATGCATTTTGTTTCCATTATTTTATGTTATCTTTTTCAATTATCAAACTTACTATTTTTCAATTAACAAAGTTTAGCAATATAGAAATAGCCCTGTTGATGTATATCAAGATCCATTGTAATAGAATTTGGAATTCAAACTGCATCTACTAGGAAAAAAAAAGACCTTTGGAGCATGATGAAGATGATGACAGAACTCCATACTCAGAAAGAAGTAGGGAAACATGGCCATGCCATAAGCCTGAAGACTGTAGAAGTGCCTTATTTCTAAAATTTTTCCAAAGCAGCAAATGAACAGGACTCTGAGAGTGAAACATGAAAGGAATAAGAACTTAGGTGATATTTTCCTACCTGACTTATGAAAAGGAAGACATTCATTATGAGGCACGCACATTCTACAGGCCAGCAGCTGGCTTTAAAGTTTGTGCAGCAAAGTGTTTAACTTTTATAACCAGGAGGCCCTCTCTAAGAATGAGGATTGCCAGACAAAGGGTAGTCCATCTGACAAAGCAAGAAGACACCATTTTTGAACAGTAGGGTTTTTAGTGGTATTTGATAAGGAATGATGACTAAAGAGAAATGAAGATATAGGCCACATTAAAGAAATGGCACTCACACTGCCTATGTGAAAACAGAGTAACTAGGGCTCCATTTCAAGTGTCACTGCACAAATATACCAGTATGAGAAACAGAAGAGGAATTAGAAATTCATGAATGATACAGAGATATGATTTCACTTATCACCAGGCACAGTTAACATTCAAATCTGAAGTCTTATTAGGAGCTTCAAACAACTGAAGAATACAAATGATGACAAACCCAGGCCTGTACCTAAAGGGCCCATGAATAGCATATATATATATGGGGGTCTCAGGTGGAGTTAGTCAGGTCATTTAAGTCCTATTAGTGCATTAAAGGCTTTGACAGTACAAAGATGGAAGATAAGGAACACTGGTTTGTAATGAGTGATGAGCTAACAACAGCTTATGGATCAGCTCAGGCCAATATAAGTTTTACACGTGTGTAGGGGAAGATTTGCCTTTGTTCAAATTAGAGAAAACTATGGTCTATAGCTCAAAAGAGGAATGTAAACACCATGTAACTGAAAGAGAGAAACTAGGCAGAATTTGGTTGGACGTGTTAAAATATTTTTTTGTTGTTTTGACCTATTGTGTGCCTTAATTACACACATGCCAATAGAAAATAGCCAGTTAAGATGTGACACCTATGCTTTCAAAAGACTATATAACTTTGTTGTATAACATAATAAATGTCTTTGCCTGCTTACATCTTGTCCTGGAAGCTGTGCTCGAGGTAAATAAATCAACTATACAACAACAAATGGTGATCCCGGAAGTGCACCTTGAGCAACTAACTATTCATTACAACTCCTACTTACACCATCAAGAAGAAAATTCACTTTTAGTTTCATAGTTTCAAAGTTTCAGTCAGGGTTGGAAGGGACCACAAGGATCATCCAGTTCCAACCCCCCTGCCATGGGCAGGGACACTCTACACTGGATCAGGCTGGCCAGAGCCTCATCCAGCCTGGGCTTAAACACTTCCAGGGATGGGGCCTCAACCACCTCCCTGGATAACCCATTCCAGGCCTTCACCACTCTCACGGTGAAGAACTTCCTCCTCACATCCACCCTGAATCTCCCCACCTCCAGCTTCATTCCATTCCCCCTAGACCTATCACTACCTCATGTCCTGAGAAGTCACTCCCCGGCCTTCTTGTAGACCCCCTTCAGATACTGGAAGGCCACAATGAGGTCACCTCAGAGCCTTCTCTTCTCCAGACTGAACAGCCCCAACTCCTTCAGTCTGTCCTCATAGGAGAGGTGCTCCAGCCCTCTGATCATCCTTGTGGCCCTTCTCTGGACATGTTCCAGCACCTCCAGATCCCTCTTGTAATAGGGGCTCCAGAACTGGACACAGTTCTCCAGGTGAGGTCTCACCAGAGCTGAGTAGAGGGGGAGAATCACCTCCCTTGACCTGCTGGCCACAATTCTCTTGATGCAGCCCAGGATCTGATTGGCTTTCCCGGCTGCAAGCGCACATTGAGCACTCATGTTGAGCTTCTTGTCCACCAGCACCCCCAAGACTCTCGCCTCTGGGCTGCTCCCCAGCCAGTCACTGCCCAGCCTGTATTTGTGCCTGGGATTGCCTCAACCCAGATGCAGGACCCTGCACTTGGTCTTGTTGAAGCTCATGAGGTTGGCTTGTGCCCAGCTCTCCAGCCTGTCCAGGTCCCTCTGGATGGCATCCCTTCCCTCCAGCGTGTCTGCTGCAGCACACAGATTGATGTCATCAGCAAACTTGCTGAGGGTGCACTCAATGCCACTGTCCATGTCACCCACAAAGATGTTGAACAAGACTGGTCCCAGGACTGATCCCTGAGGGACTCCACTTGTCCCTGGCCTCCACTGGGACATGGACCCATTGACAGCCACTCTTTGGGTGTGGCCATCAAGCCAGTTCTTTATCCATCTACTGGTCCACCCATCAAACCCATGTGTTACCAGTTTGGAGATCAGGATGTGGTGTGGGACAGTGTCTAAGGCTTTGCTCAGGTCCAGGTAAACGACATCAGTTGCTCGCCCCTCATCTCTTAATGTTGTCATGTGTTTGTAGAAGGCCACCAGGTTTGTCAGGCAGGATTTGCCCTTGGTGAAGCCATGCTGACTGTTCCAAATCACCTCTTCACTATTCTTCTGAGTCAGTAGTGCCTCCAGGAGGATCTGCTCCATGATTTTTCCGGGCACAGAGGTGAGACTGACCAGCCTGTAGTTCCTTGGTTCCTCCTTCTTACCCTTTTGGAAAATGGGAGCAATGTTTCCCCTTTTCCAGTCTGTGGGAACTTCCCCAGTCAGCCATGACTTTTGGAATATAATAGAGAGGGGTTTAGCAACCTCATCTGCCAGTTCTCTCAGCACCCGTGGGTGTATCCCCTCGGGTCCCATGGACTTGAACACTTTCAGGTTCTTCAGGTGATCACGAACCTGAGCTTCACGTACGATGGGCAGATCTTCCTCCCCGTCCCTGGCATCATCTTTCATGACACCAGGAGTGTGGCTGGAGGCCCTTGCAGTGAAGACTGAGGTAAAGAAGTCATTGAGTACCTCAGCCTTTTCCACATCACTTGTGACTAATTCACCAGTTTCCTTTCTGAGGGGGTCCACACCTTCCCTACTCTTCTTCATGCCATTAATATACCTGTAGAAGTTCTTAGTGCTCCCTTTAACCTTCCTGGCTAGATTCTATTCGAACTCTGCTCTGGCTTTCCTAACCAGGCCTCTTGCTGCTCGGGCACCTCCCTTATATACCCCCTGTTCTAGCTGTCCTTCCCTCCACTTCCTGTAGAGTTTCTTTTTAAGTAATAGTGTGTCCAGGAGCTCCTTGTTCATCCAGGCAGGCCTCCTAGCGTTCTTCCCTGCTTTTCTCTTTGTTGGTATACATAGCTCCTGGACACAGAGCAGGTGGTCCTTGAATAGTGACCAGCTGTCCTGGGTCCCTCTTCCCTCCAGGGCTTCATCCCATGACACTGTGGCTAGCAGATTCCTGAAGCGATCGAAGTCTGCACGCCTAAAGTCTAGGGTCAGAAGCTTAGAATAGGTCCTCCTGATAGACCTGAGGATCTTAAATTCAACTGCTTCATGGTCACTGCAGCCAAGGCTGTCTCTGAGCCTCACATTGGTTACCAGCCCTTCCCTGTTGGTGAGAACAAGGTCCAGCAGAGCACCTTTTCTTGTTGGTTCCTCTACCATTTGGAGGAGGAAGTTGTCTTCTATGCAGTCCAGGAACATCCTGGATTGCTGGTGCCTTGCTGTGTTGTCCCTCCAGCAGATGTCAGGGTGGTTGAAATCACCCATGTGGACCAGGGCTTGTGAGCTGGAAGCCACTTCTATTTGCCTGTGGGGGGCCTCATCTGCTTGGTTCTGCTGGTCAGGTGGCCTGTAGGAGACCCCCACAGTAATATCTCCTTCCCCTGTCTTGCCTTTAATTTTAACCCATATACTCTCAACCATCTCATCATCCCTCCGCAGGTAGAGCTCCACTGATTCCAGCTGGTTCTTGACATAGAGGGCAACACCTCCTCCTCTCCTTCCCTGCCTATCCTTCCTAAAGCATTTATACCCGTCTATCCCTACATTCCAGTCATGGGAATCATCCCACCAAGTTTCAGTAATGCCCACTATGTCATGGCATCCCAGCAGCACGGTGGCCATTAATTCATCCTGTTTGTTGCCCAAGCTGCGTGCATTTGCATAGAAGCACTTCAGCTGGGCTGGTCCTGTCATCCTCTTGTGCCAATTCCCCTTGGTTTCCACAGGGTGTCCTGGTGTGCCATCTGTGTCTTGCCTCAGGGCAGCAAGTTGAGAGCCCTTAGCAGCTCTCCATCCCACTGCCTCTGGTGAGCTGCCCCTCTGCTTCTCACAGGCCTGCAGGAGACTTTTAACCCCTTCCCCCTTCAAATCTAGTTTAAAGCCCTGTCAATGAGCCCTGCCAATTCCTGCCCCAGGATCCTTTTCCCCCTCTGGGACAAGTGTGTCCCATTAGTTGTTTGCAGCACTGGTGCCTTGTAAACCAAGCCATGATTGTAGAGCCCAAATCCCTGTCGATGGCACCAGCCCCGGAGCCATGAATTGACCTGTTGGCTCTTCCTCAGTGTTCCCTCATCCATCGCTGACATTAGAGGGATAGCAGAGAACACAACCTGAGCTCCTGATCCCTTTAGCAGGTGCCCCAAGGTTCTGAAATCTCTTTTAAATTATTGTGAGCCTCTCGTTGTTGCATCGTCACTACCCACCTGAAAGACCAGCAGTGGGTAGTAGTCTGAAGGACTCACGAGTTTGGGAATTTTGCCTATAATGTCCTTTACTTGGGCACCAGGGAGGCAGCAGATCTCTCTATGGAATGGGTCTGGTCTGCATATTGGGCCCTCTGCTCCCTTCAGTAGGGAGTCTCCTATAATGATGACCCTGCAAGGTTTCTTTTCCAGTCTAGTTTTGGTAGCTGGCCTGAGGCAACCTGTCATTGGTGCAGCTTCTGTCTTCCTTGAGTCCTCAACCTTAACGATGACCTGTTCCTCCTGCAGAGCCTCATACCTATTCTATAATTGCACTGTAGGCAGTGTGCTGCTCAAAGTAGCAGGCTTGCTCCGTCTGCATTTCTTCTGTCGGGCAGAGACCTGCTCCCATTGGCCCTGCCCTTGTGGGTTACTGCAGGGAGGCTGAGAGGCTTGCTGATGGGAAGGTTTCAAACTCCTTGTTCCACTAAGAGTTACCCCCTGTTCTGGTTTTGTAGAGGTCAGATTACGGAAATAGTCAATGTTCCTTTTGCTGTCTCTTACAGCTCTTAGCCTTTCTACCTCTTCTTTTAGTTCAGCCACCATGCTCATCAGATCCCTGATCTGCTCACACCTGACACAGGAGTTGTTCCTTCCATCCTCCATATCCAGTGCCAGGTCCCAGCACTCACTGCAGCCACCCACCTGAACATGCTTGTGAGTGGCCTCTGTTTGGGTGCCCACTGTTCTTCTACTAGCCTTACTGCTAGTAGTAACCATGTTGCAGTAACCACCCTCTTAATCACCCTCTCCATCCGGCTTTTTTTTTTTCCTCTTTTTTTTTTTTCCCCCCCTCCCATCAGTGAGAAGGCTGAGCTGAGCTCCTCGCCCCTGCCTGCTCTCTCAGCCATGCACTTTTAAGGACTGCAAAGATATTTGTCAGCGTCACTAATGATAGCCTTTAAATAAGTCTCTAAGAGATTAATCTGTTGACTTTTACGCTGGTGGCGTACCCCGATTTGAAAAAAAAAAAAAAAAAAAGTAGAAAAGTGAAGACAAGAATAAAAGAAAAAATGTATAGTTGTAATCCGCACGAGTGTCCGGATGTTAAAGATAAAAAAGAAGAAAAGAATAAAGAGGAAAAAAAGAAGAAAAGGATAAAGAGGAAACAAGAAGAAAGAAGTGTTGGTGAAAAAGAAGAAGCAGCAGGGCAGGAAGTGCAAGAGAAGCTCTGCAAAGACAGAGGGGGGAAGTTGGGTGGTTGAAGCCGCCCGGGGGCTTGGTGCCTTCTTTTGACAAGCACGTAATAGGTAATCAAATAACAAAAGAGGAGAACTTGATAGTGGGACTGATTATGCATATTTTTTTTAAAAGAGCAATAACGTACAGTGAAAAGAAAAAGAAACTTCATTGCTTATATGGCTTAGAGAAAATACTGAACCTTGTCATACAGAAAATGCTTTTAATATTTTGACATGGGAGCAGGGTGGGGTGGATTTGTTCAAGGCAGCAACAAAAGGAGACAAAATTGCTATGTCTTCCTTTACAACATGGAGATTAGTTAAATATTCCTTAGAACAATTAGCAGAGGATTATAAAGCCGCTACAGCCAGAACAAAGCTCTTCTTCGACATCCACACACCCCACACCCCCCCGCTCCACCTCCACCCCACCCACTGTTAAGGTAGCCTGCTCCTCTAGTACAGGAGCTGCAAATGTTAATTCAAGTGCTGGTGCCTGTCCAATAGCAACAGCAGCTTGCTACCAACCCCCAGTGGATGTCCACTGCTAGCGCCTCCGACAGCCCCCCCCAAGAACCCTGCTGAGGGTCTGCCGCTAGTGCTGCAGGCAGCCCCCCATTGGCACACCAGCTTCAGTCTCAGCCTCAGTCTCAACAGCCCACAGCCCCCACAGCAGCAGCCTGCTGAAGGTCCTCCGCTATTGCTGCCGACAGCCTCCCCGCTGGCACACCATCATGAGACTCAGCTTCAGTCTCAACAGCCCACAGCACCCCCACAGTACCCTCTTGAAGGTCCGCCACTACCACTGCCACCAGCACCCCCACAGCCTGCTAAACTTCTAGAACCATTTTATGACACTCCTGATACTTCCATATATTCAGATTTGTCAGTAGTTTGTGATCCTATTAAAACTTGGCAAAAAATTAATGAACGTGTGTTGGAGAAACAGGAAAACAGTTGGTAGCTCTTCCTGTAAAGGTTAATGAAAGTGTAATGTTTTTGAACCAGTGGGATGGCCATTAATGCAAGACTTAAGGAAAACAGTTATGGAACATGGTCTCAATTCCCCTTCCACTCAAAGCCTTCTACAAACTGCCTTTTCACCAATCTTAACACCATTTGATATTACTGGAGTTGTCAGAGTAATATTAACATCGATGCAGTTGGCTGGTTTTGATACTAAGTGGCATGGCTTGTGTCACACAGCAGCAACTGAAAATGCACAAATTCAACAAAGGGATCCTTTACGTGATGTAACGCATGCACAATTATTAGGTATACGACCACACACAGACCCAAATGTACAAGCAACTTGGCACCCAGAAATTCTCAAGGTAAACAACTAACACAACAAGCATTTTGACATGTTCCTGATTTGAAAAAGCCTACTTTAAAATTCACATCTCTTAAACAAGGTCCGTCAGGAACTTTTTTACATTTCACAGGTAGATTAAAGGATGCGATAGACAAACAAGTTGAACATGAGGAGGCATGAGAAACTTTACTCAAAGCACTTGCCTTGGAGAATGCAAATGCAGAGTGTAAGAAAAGGATACTGCTCTTAAAGGAACCTATGATAATAGAGATGATCAAAGCATGCCAGAAACTAAATACTACAACATCAGACTTACAGGCCATGGCCATTAACGTAGCTTCTGCGATGGCTGGCAAAAGTTTTACCCCAAGGAATGAAAAACAGTCCAAGTGTTTGTCAACAATTTGTAGCTGAATCTCTTTATGAAATAAGAAAATTGTTTCCAGATTGTTTCTGTTTGCATTTTGTGGATGATGTAATTGTCACAGATTCAGACAAAAATCAGTTACAACAAATAGCTATGCAAACACAAGAAGTTTTACAAAAAAGAGGACTTAAAATTGCTTCAGACAAAATTCCAACAGTTCCTCCCTGGAAATATCTAGATTGGAAAATTCTAGATCAAACCATTGAACTACAAAATATTAAATTGGACATTACTGTAAAAAATGTGAATTATTTGCAGTAATTGCTAGGAACAATAAATTGGATATGTCCATATTTAGGAATTACTAATATTGAACTCATTCCACTTTTTTATTTATTGAAGGGTGACAATTCTTTGTTATCACCCTGACAGTTAAGTCCTGAACCTGAACAAGCTGTGTCAAAAATTAAAAGAGCTTTGACACAAAGAAAAGTTCACATGCAACATATAGATCATCCTGGTTTATTTTTCTTTTGTGACTCTTTGCCAAGCTTATGTACTTGTAGGCCAGTGGATATCATCGCTGAGCAATCCTTTAATTATCCTAGAATGGATTTTTTTGGCAAATCAACCCAAAAACGCCATTTATACTAAAATTGAAATTATATCAGATATTATCATAAAAACTCGTAAAATAATTTTACAACTCTCTGGGCAAGAACGATTCCTGAGGAGAGGGACTTGGGGGTGCTGGTGGACGAGAAGCTCAACATGAGTTCTCAATGTGCACTTGCAGCCTGGAAGGCCAATCAGATCCTGGGCAGCATCAAGAGAAGTGTGTCTAGCAGGTCAAGGGAGGTGATTCTCTCCTTCTACTCAGCTCTGGTGAGACCTCACCTGGAGAACTGTGTCCAGTTCTGGAGCCCCTGTTACAAGAGGGATCTGGAGGTGCTGGAACATGTCCAGAGAAGGGCCACAAGGATGATCAGAAGGCTGGAGCACCTCTCCTATGAGGACAGACTGAAGGAGTTGGGGCTGTTCAGTCTGGAGAAAAGAAGGCTCCGAGGTGACCTTATTGTGGCCTTCCAGTATCTGAAGGGGCCTCCAAGAAGGCTGGGGAGGGACTTCTCAGGACATGAGGTAGTGATAGGACTAGGGGGAATGGAATGAAGCTGGAGGTGGGGAAATTCAGGCTGGATGTGAGGAGGAAGTTCTTCACCGTGAGAGTGGTGAAGCCCTGGAATAGGTTATCCAGGGAGGTGGTTGAGGCCCCATCCCTGGAAGTGTTTAAGCCCAGTCTGGATGAGGCTTTGGCCTGCCTGATCTAGTGTAGGGTGTCCCTGCCCATGGCAGGGGGGCTGGAACTAGATGATCCTTGTGGTCCCTTCCAACCTTGACTGATACTATGATTCTATGATTCTATAATTTATATTCCTATAACTACAGATTATTTAGATTGGTGTCAAGCAAATAGTTTATCTTTACAGGTAGCCTTGAAAGGCTATCCAGGAAAAATTGAGATATATTTTCCATCACATAAATCACTAAATTTTTGCAAGGACATTGTATTAGTTTCTAAACCATTGTGTCACTCAACAACAATGGAAGGTCCAAAAGTGTTTACTGATGGCTCTGGAAAATCAGGCAAGGCTGTCATAGTCTGGCAGGAAGACAAAAAATGGAAACAAGATTTTTTTTCAATTGAAGGCTCACCACAAATTGTTGAGCTATATGCTGTGAATCAAGCTTTTTTGAAATGGCAAAAATCTCCTTTAAATGTAGTTACTGACTCACAATATGTTGCTAATGTCATACCTAGATTAGAGAAATCCTGGCTTAAACATATTGCAAATGAACAATTACTTTTCTTGTTTAAAAATTTATGGAATTTGTTAACATATTGAGAACATCCTTTTTATGCTATGCAATGTAGAAGTCATACAAACCTTCCAAGATTCATTGAAGAAGGAAATGTGCTTGCAGATGCACTTACATTTCCTGTGCATCTGTCTCCAACACCTCATATTTTATCTCAAGCTAGATTGTCTCATGACTTCTTTCATCAGAGAGCTAAAGCTCTAAGAAAACAATTTTCCCTCTCATGGACACAGGCAAAACAAATAACTCGCGCCTGCCCAGACTGCCAAGCCTTTGGCCCCTCAACTTGGACAGGGACTAACCCACGTGGATTACAAGCTCTACAGCTATGGCAAACAGATGTCACTCACATTCCAGAATTTGGTTGACTGAAATATACTCATGTTTCTGTTGATACTTTTTCAGGAGCACTCTGGGCCACATTGCCTACAGGGGAAAACATCAGAGATATTAGACATTGGCTTTCAGCATTTGCAGTATTAGGAATTCCTCACACTATCAAATCTGATAATGGTCCTGGATATATCTCTCAGAAAACTCAAGAATTTTTAAAACAATGGGGCATAACACATTTAACTGATATCCCACAATCCCCTACAGGTCAAGAAATTGTGGAATGTAATCACTGTACATTGAAAGAATTGTTAGAAAAACAAAAAGGGAGAATTATTGGGGAAACTCCTCAGAACAGACTCAATAAAGCATTATATGTATTAAATTTTCTTTCTCTTACAGAAGCAGCAACGCCAATAATTCATTCATTACAATCTTACAATGAGTCCCCAGAAAGCCAAGGTCTACATAAAGTCTCTGCATGATGGTAAATAGGAAGGCCCTTATGATTTATTAACATGGGGAAAGGGTTATGCTTGCGTTTTAACAGATTCAGGACCCAACTGGTTCCCAGCACAAAGTGTGTGACCAGCCCTTACCAGTCTTTCTGAGGAAGCAACACAAAATTCCTGAGATTAGAGAATGATGAAGCTTCTAATACTTTCTGTGATAATTAATGCAGCATTGAATTATCCATTAACTGAGTACCATCCTTCTTAATTCCATGGAATAGTAACAATACATGGGTAACCTTAGTTAAGGCCTTGAATCAAACTAGTGTTTGTGTCGCCATGGCACAGCCAGAACAACTATTTCATACATGTCTGATAGCAATTCCATTAGCAAATCCCTCAGAAATAGTGAAGGAAATAACTTCACAATTGCCCAAAATAAAATGTAAAAATAATATGACAATGTGCATTGAAGAAATAAATATGTGGAATAATTATCCGGATAAGATCAATGTAGAACCACAAGAAATAGAAATCTTTGGTAGTATAAAAATGCCAGCATGCACCTACTTTAGTTACACAGAAATAATGGATCCAAAGAATCCTAGAAAACATAGCTGGACACAAGATGTTCCTCCAGCATGTGGTGTAAGCTTACTTTTAGGAATGGAAAAGGTAAAGGACCCTCTAGGATGATAGGAGGACCTTGCTCTGTGGGACACTTTACTCAGTTAACACCTAATATTAGTATGATATTAAACCATACCCAGTTGGCCTCTCACAAGACACAGGAGAAGCCTCATAATAAATAGTAATTGTAGGGATGACGTAGATTTGTGGAATAAAGGAGAAATAATAGCAGCTAGTATCTTTACTCCTGGAGCAGCTGCTGCAAAAGCATTTATGCAATTAAATAGAATGCGTTGTTGGTTAGCAAAACAAAACACTATTACCTCAGAGATATTAAGTGATTTAGCTACTGAACATAAATCTATTAGACATTCTACTTTACAGAATAGGGCTGCCATAGATTTCCTGTTACTTGTCCATGGTCATGGGTGTGAAGATTTTGATGGAATGTGTTGTATGAATCTTACTGACAAATCTAGTTCCATCCACCAGTGAATAAAAATCCTAATGGATCAAACAGCAAAGATTCAACAAGACCAGACCTTTTTGTGACTGGAAAAGATCTTTGATGGATGGAGCTTACCTGGATGGATAAAATCTTTTATCAAAACTAGATTGCTGATTCTATTAATTGCTTTTGTTCACAGTATCACAGTATCACAGTATCGCTAAGGTTGGAAGAGACCTCGAAGATCTTCGAGTCCAACCTGTCACCATAGACCCCAAGACTAGACCATGGCACCAAGTGCCACGTCCAATCCCCTCTTGAACACCTCCAGGGATGGGGACTCCACCACCTCCCCGAGCAGCCCATTCCAATGGCGAATGACTCTCTCGGTGAAGAACTTTCTCCTCACCTCGAGCCTAAACTTCCCTTGGTGCAGCTTGAGTCTGTGTCCTCTTGTTCTGGTGCTGGTTGCTAGAGAGAAGAGGCAACCCCTTCCTGGCTACAACCACCCTTCAGGTAGTTGTAGAGAGCAATGAGGTCGCCCCTGAGCCTCCTCTTCTCCAGGCTAAACAACCCCAGCTCCCTCAGCCTCTCCTCATAGGGCTTGTGCTCAAGGCCTCTCACCAGCCTTGTTGCCCTTCTCTGGACACGTTCAAGTGTCTCAATGTCCTTCTTAAACTGAGGGGCCCAGAACTGGACACAGGACTCAAGGTGTGGCCTAACCAATGCAGAGTACAGGAGCACAATGACCTCCCTGCTCCTGCTGGCCACGCTATTCCTAATGCAGGCCAGGATGCCATTGGCCTTCTTGGCCCCCTGGGCACACTGCTGGCTCATGTTCAGGCAGCTGTCGATCAACACCTCCAGGTCCCTCTGTTTGGGAGCTCTCCAGCCACTCTGACCCCAGCCTGTAGCTCTGCATGGGGTTGTTGTGGCCAAAGTGCAGCACCCGGCACTTGGACTTGTTGAATGTCATCCCATTGGACTCTGCCCATCTGTCCAGTCGGTCGAGGTCCCTCTGCAGGGCCCTTCCACCCTCTAACTGACCAACATCTGCTCCCAACTTGGTGTCATCTGCAAATTTACTGATGACTGTTTCAATCCCCTCATCCAGATCGTCAATGAAGACATTGAAGAGGATGGGGCCCAGCACTGATCCCTGGCGGACACCACTGGTGACTGGCCTCCAGCTGGGGGTGGCACCATTCACCACCACTCTCTGGGCCTGGCCCTCTTGCCAGTTCCTAACCCATCACAGAGTGTTGCTGTCCAAGCCACGAGCTGACAGCTTAGCCAGCAGTTTGCTGTGGGGGACGGTGTCAAAGGCCTTGCTGAAGTCCAGCTAGACTACATCCACAGGCCTCCCCACATCCACCAGGCGGGTCACCTGATCATAGAAGGAGATCAGGTTGGAGAGGTAGGACCTGCCCTTCCTGAATCCATGCTGGCTGGACCTGAGCCCTTGGCCATCCTGTAGATGCGCAGTTATTGCCAACAAGATAATCTGCCCCATCATTTTCCCTGGCACTGAGGTCAGGTTGACAGGCCTGTAGTTTCCAGGTTCCTCCATCCGACCCTTCTTGTTTATGGGGACCACACTGGCCAGTTTCCATCATCTGGGACCTCACCAGTGAGCCAGGACTGGAGGAAAATTATGGAGAGCGGCTTGGCCAGCTCATCTAAACAAATATTACTAATATATTATTGATTTTACCCTGCTTGATTTTATGTATGTGAAAAATGTTAGAAAGGTTGATTAATAGTGTGTTTTTATTAGAAAAATGAAAAGCGGGAAGATTTGCCTTTGTTTGAATTAGAGAAGACTGTGTTTGGTCTATAGCTCAAAGAGGAATGTAAACACCTTGTAACTGAAAGAGAGAAACTAGGCAGAATTTGTTTGGATGTGTTAAAATATTGTTTTGTTGTTTTGACCTATTTTGTGCCTTAATTACATTCATGCCAGTAGAAAATAGCCAATTAAAATGTGACACCTATGCTTTCAAAAAGACAATATAACTTTGCTGTATAACATAATAAACATCTTCACGTGCTTACATCTTGTCCTGGAAGCTGTGCTCGAGGTAAATAGATCAACTATACGACAACACACATGACACTGAATTAACCTGCTAAATGGAATAGACTGGTGGCTAACTGAACAGAGATTCTGTAGAAAAGGACCTAGGATTCCACTGGAAAAGTTAAACATGAATCTGCAGTATGTTTCTGCAGGGGAGAAAGCCAGCCTGTGCATCCCTGATTGTACCAGCCAGTGTACTACCAGCAGATCCGAGGAAGTGATAATTTCCTTTCATTTGGCACTTGAGATATTAATTTTGAGTATATTGACCTACCAGAGTAAATCCAGGGAAGGGCCACCAGTATGCTCAGGGGCTAAGGATTATGGTACACAAGGAGATTATGAAAACTGAGCCTAAGCTTCTCAGCTTCTGGCAAAAATTCTCCTAAATATTTAAGTTTTATTTATTGGAAAGTGCCTTTAAATAGGTCAGTAATGGGCTGTAGTATAAGTAAGTTATAATTATTAGCTAGTATAAAGTCTTAAAACTCAAGCAGCTTTAGAAAATAAAGCAATAATCTAGAAACCAGTAATTAGATTTCTATCTATCTGCAGCTATTCTAGTTGGAATACCCTTCTGTGGTAGTGAAAGAAGTTCAGTTCTCCCCCCACACACACAAACCACGGCTAACTCAGTTGGAGAAGCAAAATGGAAGGGCTATATTTACAAGCAGAATGAAATGCCAGTGAATATATACACAATATACAGTATTTACAGCATATATAAAAATATACAGGAAAGAATGTAACACAGAAAACTCACCCTCCCTCCTCGATAGAGGAGGGTCCACCAAAAGCCCCTTTTCCCCCTTCCTCCTTTTTTCCCAAAAAGAGTTATAGAGAAAAGTAATTATTAGGGAAATTCTGTTATTTCAAAGTGTATGCTAAGGGAAGAAAAAGAATTAGTTTCTTATCTCATTAGTCCAAGGTCAGTGCCAAGCACAGAAAAAAAAACAGATGTCCGGACTCAGACTGACACAGACTGAGACTGACTGCACAGACTAAAACTTCAAGTTACATTCCCACTGATCTACCAATGAAATTCATTTAGAGCTATCTTTGTTTTCCTTTTTACGCCAAAACATTCAGCTAGAGTGTTTCAATAACTGTCCCTTTCTTAAAGCCACAGCCTAAAACTGTCACACCTTCTTTTAGCTAATATCAAGATTTGAAATTAATATTGGCCCATTTCCATGCAAATCTAGTCCCATTTTGTCTAAGCTTTAGCTTATGAGCTAAGCTGCAGCTTAGCTACAATATAGATCTACAACAAATACTGCATTTAAGTCCAGACTTCCTCACTGAAAACTGCAATATGTTGTGTTGGCTTATTGTTTCTCTTTCAAAGTGTAGAAGTCATTGATGACTGTATTTTGACACTCATTTTTCTGTGATAGTTTTTCTCAGTGAAGGCAATTCATGTTAAAGTTTCTTTCTAGCAGTCCTGGTAGATACTGTGCTTTACTTCCCTCTTCAGTGAGGCCAGCCACAAATGACAATTCTATAAAATTGTATCCAGAAGATGCTTTTTTATCTGTTTTCTTTCATCATAACCACATGCCCAGCCAGTAAAAAGCGACTGATTTAGCAGTCATTTCTGCTTAGTGATTATAATCTTGTTTCATAGTTTCATAGTTTCAGTTAGGGTTGGAAGGGACCACAAGGATCATCTAGTTCCAACCCCCCTGCCATGGGCAGGGACACTCTACCCTAGATCAGGCTGGACAGAGCCTCGTCCAGCCTGGTCTTAAACACCGCAAGGGACGGGGCCTCAACCACCTCCCTGGACAACCCATTCCAGGGCTTCACCACTCTCACGGTGAAGAACTTCCTCCTCACATCTAGCCTGAATCTCCCCACCTCCAGCTTCATCCCATTCCCCCTAGTCCTATCACTCCCTGATAGTCTGAAAGTCCCTCCCCAGCCTTCTTGTAGGCCCCCTTCAGATACTGGAAGGCCACAATGAGGTCACCTCGGAGCCTTCTCTTCTCCAGGCTGAACAGCCCCAACTCCTTCAGTCTGTCCTCATAGGAGAGGTGCTCCAGCCCTCTGATCATCCTCGTGGCCCTTCTCTGGACACGCTCCAGCACCTCCAGATCCCTCTTGTAATAGGGGCTCCAGAACTGGACGCAGTACTCCAGGTGGGGTCTCACCAGAGCTGAGTAGAGGGGGAGAATCACCTCCCTTGACCTGCTGGCCACACTTCTCCTGATGCAGCCCAGGATCTGATTGGCTTTCCGGGCTGCAAGTGCACATTGAGAGCTCATGTTGAGCTTCTCGTCCACCAGCACCCCCAAGTCTCTCTCCTCTGGGCTGCTCCCCAGCCAGTCACTGCCCAGCCTGTATTTGTGCCTGGGATTGCCTCGACCCAGATGCAGGACCCTGCACTTGGTCTTGTTGAAGCTCATGAGGTTGGCCTGTGCCCACCTCTCCAGCCTGTCAAGGTCCCTCTGGATGGCATCCCTTCCCTCCAGCGTGTCTGCTGCACCACACAGCTTGGTGTCATCAGCAAACTTGCTGAGGGTGCACTCAATGCCACTGTCCATGTCACCCACAAAGATGTTGAACAAGACTGGTCCCAGGACTGATCCCTGAGGGACTCCGCTTGTCACTGGCCTCCACTGGGACATGGACCCATTGACAGCCACTCTTTGGGTGCGGCCATCAAGCCAGTTCCTTATCCATCTGGTGGTCCATCCATCAAACCCGTGTGTCACCAGCTTGGAGACCAGGATGTGGTGTGGGACAGTGTCAAAGGCTTTGCTCAGGTCCAGGTAAACGACATCAGTTGCTCGCCCCTCATCTATTAATGTTGTCACCTGTTCATAGAAGGCCACCAGGTTTGTCAGGCAGGATTTGCCCTTGGCAAAGCCATGCTGACTGCTCCCAATCACCTCTTCACTACTCTTCTGAGTCAGTAGTGCCTCCAGGAGGATCTGCTCCATGATCTTTCCGGGCACAGAGGTGAGACTGACCGGCCTGTAGTTCCCTGGTTCCTCCTTCTTACCCTTTTTGAAAATGGGAGCAATATTTGCCCTTTTCCAATCTGTGGGGACTTCCCCAGTCTGCCATGACTTTTGGAATATAATAGAGAGGGGCTTAGCAACCTCATCTGCCAGTTCTCTCAGCACCCGTGGGTGTATCCCGTCGGGTCCCATGGACTTGAACACTTTCAGGTTCTTCAGGTGATCACGAACCTGAGCTTCACTTACCATGGGCAGTTCTTCCTCCCCATCCCTGGCATCATCTGCCATGACTCCAGGAGTGTGGCTGGAGGCCCTTGCAGTGAAGACTGAGGTAAAGAAGTTATTGAGTACCTCAGCCTTTTCCACATCACTTGTGACCAATTCACCAGTTTCCTTTCTGAGGGGGCCCACACCTTCCCTACTCATCTTCTTGCCATTAATATACCTGTAGAAATTCTTAGTGCTCCCTTTGACCTCCCTGGCTAGATTCAATTCAAACTCTGCTTTGGCTTTCCTAACCAGGCCTCTTGCTGCTCGGGCAGCTTCCTTATATACCCCCTGTTCTATCTGTCCTTCCCTCCACTGCCTGTAGAGTTTCTTTTTAAGTAATAGTGTGTCCAGGAGCTCCTTGTTCATCCAGGCAGGCCTCCTAGCGTTCTTCCCTGTTTTTCTCTTTGTTCAAATCAAAGATTGTCTTTTTTTCCTTCTTGTAAATGCCCAGGGTTTACAACAAGATAAAAACCCTGTATTTTATTTATTTATTTTCTCCAGTAATGATTTGGACCTTAAAGTTTTCTGCAGAGGAGATAACAGCATTAGGTTCTAATAGCTACTATCTGATGGCAGCCAATTTTCCCTGTATTCCCAGACTGTAATTCTATTACTTGCCATTTTGCTAGAAGCTAGCACTTTATTGAGTTGTCTAGATAGCTTGATATTACTCTGGAGTGCTAGGTCAATGTACCAAATATCTTCTTTTGTAGCTGTTCAGAATTATATCCCTTCAAAGCGATTTCTCTGTCTACAAATGTTTTTTAGATAATTTTTCCTATTCCATGATAGTCACTAATACAAACAAGCACTTTTATTTGAGACATCCTTTTTAAGATTGAAAGATTTACTTTTTCAAAACAAGCTTTTTAGTCATTATTTATTACCTTCTGTTTAGTCATCCTTGGTTCTTTAGAATTGGAGCTATTCAAAAACCTCCTCCATTGCTCTTTTGTGTGACTCTGATAGTCTAACTAGGAGAATGATCCATTGCCTCTAACAGATTTTTAAAGCTTCAATTCTTACCAAGTCTTGAATTCTTCAATTCATAATGTGTCTGCAATGCATGTTTTCCTCACTTCCATATAAAGATTTGCTGATGTACGTGGTACAAAATAATTGAAATTAACACTCTAAAGTACAGTTTATTATGTATTGAAATTTGAGAATTTTCTGGATTCCTATTTTGCAGTTCTGACACAGACATATTTCAAATTATAAAAGGACCTAGGATGATGATAAATATCAATATTTATCCCTAATCATTAGGAATAACTTATAGCAAGTGTAATTGTCCTGGTTTGTGGCCAGGAAGATGCTCTCCTGCCCCTGAGAGGGGCAAAAGAATGACACACACAAATGGATTGTGAAGTAATGGAAAGTTTAAATGGAAAAGCAATTAGTGTTTTACAGAAGTTGCAGGCATAGCGACAAAAGAATCCCCCAAATGTACAGAATAGCCTAGAGCACACTCAAAAGCCTCCCTACATTTTCCCTTCTTCCCACCTGAGGGTATACCCAAAACACCCAGGGCTCTTTCTTCCCCCCTCCTGCCAGGCTAATCTCAGGCTGGCCAGGTCTGAGGCTGCCATTCCCCCTTCTCCTCTTGGTGTTAGGCCTAGACAGGCCTAAGAGACCTTGAGATACTCCCACACCATTACCTGATAGGGAGCATCTCCAACGGCAGCAGAGAGGAAAGAAAGAGGAGGAGAAAGACTATGCAGATGGATTTACAGGGCACAGGATATTATGGGTATGAAATACGCTATTTCCTGTGTCCACCTACTGGCTGGACACTCGGGATGCAGGAGATGTAGCTTTTGTGACAGTAACAGGAAGCACCCAGCCTAAACTGCCACAGTAATAACATTTTATATTCAGGTGTACCTACAATTAAATAATGTGATAAAACTTCATAGCAAAAAAAACCTAACCCAACCCAACCAAAAAAAACAAAAGACATTTCTTGTGGCAGTACATCACAAAGCAACTTTTATTGGTGTATAACAGCTTAGAAAAAGATAATAGATTATTGCATTAGGTTGCTGGTTGTGAATATTATCAAGATAAAAACACATAAACTTTAAAAGTATTTCTAAACCAGAGAAGCATATTAAATAATCAGAAGAAATAATTTGCAAGTCCCAAGTCACAGTGGGATTTTGGAGACTGCACATTCCTGGATAAAGTCAAATTGTTAAACCTCTGTATGACATGACTCAAAAGAGAAACAATTTCCAGTGGGGTCCTAAGCAACAAGCAGCCTTTGACCATATACATTAAGAAGTAGTCCATGTGTTGGGTTTGGGACCTGTTTGAACTGGTCTGGACATTAAGAACATTCTGTACATGGCTGTGACAATTATTCAACCTGGTGCTTATGGCAAAGAGCTACAGAAGAGACATGTCGATGTCCACTTGGTTTCTGGAGTCGAGGCTACAAAGTCTCAGAGGCAAATTATACTCCAATCGAGAAGGAGGTGGTGGTGGGTTGAAGTGTCCCCCCAGCATTAATTTTGCCAGACCAACTCAGAAGCAAATGAAGCTATATTTACGAGAACTACACTCTACAATGGAATACAATTAATATGATAAAAATATACAGTAATTACAATATTATACAGGTATTTACAATTAGCAAACACCACAAACATTCCCCTGGTCAGAATCCAGAGGAGCCGTTCCACTGCACCCTCCCTACCCCCCTGCCCCAAGAGAGAAAAGGAGCTGAGAGAAAGCAGTGGGTTAGACTTCACTAAACAGTTCAGCCAATGCCAGCTGAAAAGCATGTTAATCTCTCCTGAGAGAAGCAAAACAGCAGAGATCAGGAAAGAAGAAAGAATTGTTTTGGTACAATTTGCCTTATTGTACATATTTACCCAATTAATTTGTTTAGAATAATCTTTTGTTTTCCTTTTCACAACCAATACTGATTTATTTCTATTTTTCTACTTTCCTGCTCAAAATCTGTAACTAAATTTTAAAGGCATAGCCTAAAACCACCACAATCAACCCCTTCTAAACAATTTAATTTGCTTCTAATACTATCCATAATCTAAACCAATATCTACTATTATGAGTGCATGAAGTTCACAGTCCATTCTGGCTATCTTAGATGAGATTGTTCAGAAGTCTAAAAACCAGGAAACAAGAAAACAGAAAACAATTTGTCTCTCCACAGATGAAATGAAGAAAAGGAGCAGAGACTCTTCAGTGACCCAGGCTCTCAGGGTTCTTAGGGTTAGTGCACCATAGACTCCTCATGGATTCTTCCTTTAGGTGAGATGCTATATCTGTACCACACTCTGAATTTAAACTGTTTCAGCTAAAGTTAGATTTCTTTGTGGAATACACTGAATTTCACCATTCTCTTGCATTATCCAGTAGGATTGACTACGACCTTCAGCAGAAACCACCCCTCAGACAGGTTTAGCCTCCCCTGAAGGAGAAAATACCCAAACAGTTTTGCCCAACAGATTCTTCTCTCTAACAACAGGAACTCTATCACCTATACCATTCGTAACAAATCTGAGTGTGCCAGGTTGCTTGTGCTAGATGTTTCTCCCAGTTTTTCAAAGATCCACCCCACATGGCATTCAGAGTGATCTTCAGCAAACTATTGTCGCGTTCAATCTTTACTGCAGCTGGTGCATAGTAGGGAATGCAGAATATTCATTCAGTGTTGTGTCTTTGGTCCAATTTATCACAAGATTTCTTTTTTTAAATTAGTTCCATTGTATGACTCAATTCTCTCTGGAGTTCCACATTTCCACAGGATTTGTCTTTCCATACCTAGAATGGTCCTACATGCAGTTGCACATGTAACTGGATAAGTTTTTGCCTCTAACATAGTAAGCACATACTGCTTACCAGATCGAGAATGAGGTAGGCTGATATAGTCAATCTGCCAGGCTTTACCACACTTGTACTCGGACCGTATATCACCATATCACAAGGGCTTTACTCACTTTGCCTGCTTAATAGCAGCACAACTGTCACAGTCATGGATGACTTGTTTTATAGTATCCATGGAAATATATATGGATCTGTAAAGAGCCCACTGGTAGGTTGCACTTCTGCCTTGATGTCCTGACAAATTGTGAGCCACCGAGGTAAGAATATCTCACCTCAGTGTTTCCAGTCAAGATGAAGATGAGATTGTGTATCTACTTGAGAAACTTTGGCAGCTAAGTCTGCCTGATGGTTGTGTTGCTGTTTCTCAGTAGCTTTGCTCTTAGGAATGTGACCATCAATGTGTCTCTGGACACTGGAATTTTCTCAATGCAAGCAGCAATGTCTTACCACAAATCAGCAGCCCAAATAGGCTTTCCTTTTCTCTGCCAACCATTCTTTTTCCAGTCCTTTAGCCAACCCCACAGAGCATTGGCTACCATCCATGAGTTGGTGCAGAGATAAAGCTTTGGCCATCTCTCACATTCAGCTATGTCAAGAGCTAGCTGGACAGCTTTTACCTCTGCAAATTCACTGAATTCTCCTTCTCCATCTTTTGCCTCTGCAACGAATTGTGTGGGACTCCACAATTCAGATTTCCATCTTCACTTGTTCCCAACAAGATGACAGGAACCGTCTGTGAACAAAGCATATTTTTTTTCAGCATCAGAAAGGTCATTGTAAGGAGGAGCTTCCTCAGCACGAGTTACTCTTTCCTCTGGAGGTTTTGTACAGTTAGTGCCTTCAGGCCAATTTGTGAGCACCTCCACCAGACCAGGTCTTTCAAGATTTCCCATTTGAGCTCTCTGTGTTATCAGAGCCATCCACTTGGACCATGTGGCATCTCTGGCATCATGTGGTGTAGAACCTTTGCCTTTGAACATCCAATTCAAAACTGGCATTCTAGGAGCTGGAAAAAGTTGTGACTCAGTTCCAATTACTTCAGAAGCTGCTTTTACTCCTTCATAGGCAGCTAGAATTTCTTTCTCTGTTGGAGTACAATTTGCCTCTGAACCTCTGTAGCCTCCACTCCAGAAACCAAGAGGACGTCCATGTGTCTCACCTGGAGTTCTTTGCCACAAGTACCAGGTTGGACCATTGTCACTTGCAGCTGTGTACAAAATGTTCTTAATGTCTGGACCACCTTGGACAGGTCCCAGACCCATTGCTTGGACTGCTTCGTTCTTTATCTGGTCAAAGGCTGCTTGTTGCTCAGGACCCCACTGGAAACTGTATCTCTTTTGAGTCACATCATACAGAGGATTCACAATCTGACTGTATCCAGGAATGTGCAGTCTCCCAAATCGCACTGTACCTAAGCAAAGTAGAGTTATTTTTTTTGTTCATGGGATTTGCCATGATAGAGACTCTGTTTACCACATTCACTGGAATGTGACAGCAACAATCCTGCCACCTCACTCCCAGAAACTGAATCTCTCTGGCAGGTCCTTTCAACTTGTCTCGCTTGATGGCAAAACCTGCTTTCAGGAGAATGTCAATGATTTTGTTACCTTTCTCAAAGACTTCTCCAGCTGTTTTACCCCAGACAATAGTATTATTGAAAGGACTGTTGAAAGGTGAATTAGTTTTGCTGACAACATTCTGACTTCCCAACTGATGAATCAGATTTTGTATGGGCAAAAGAGAGTCAAGCTTGGTTATGTATTGTCTGTTATGCACAGTCTGAGAAGCAAACAGCAACTTTATAACCACTATCTCATGTTGTCCCACAACTGCAGATTCATCAGAAAGATCAGGTCTAACAGACAGCCTCAATTTTTGTCCATCAATTTCTGCAGATGCTACTCCAAAATCCCATTTGTAACCCTTACAGTCTTTGAAATGCCCTTCTCTCAGAAAATCAATTCCCAAAATATGAGGTGCGTCAGGTCCGGTCACAACTGTATGCTTCCTCCACTGTTTACCAGTTAAACTTATATCAACCTCCACCTTAGTTAACTCTTGAGATCCACCAGTGACTCCCAGAGTAGTTATAGGCTCTGGTCCCTGATAATTTGATGGTATTATGGTGCACTGAGCTCCTGTGTCAACCAAGGCCCTGTACTTCTGAAATTGTGAAGTGCCAGGCCACTGGATGTACACATCCCAATAGATTCTATTATCTCCATTATCCCTCTTCTCCCCCTGGCAGGAGGCAGGGCACACCTAATTATGAGCAAGTAGAAATGGAAGCCTGCATTGTGGAGTCCAACACAATGAGTTGCAGAGGCAAAAGATGGAGAAGGTGAATGCAGCCAATTTGCAGAGGTAAAAGCTGTCTAGCTAGCTCTGACATAGCTGAATGTGAGAGATGGCCGAAGCTTTATCACTGCACCGACTCATGGATGGTAGCCAATGCTTTGTGGGGTTGGCTAAAGGACTGGAAAAAGAATGGTTGGCAGAGAAAAGGAAAGCTTATGTGGGCTGCTGATCTGTGGCAAGACATTTGTGGTGGTTTAGGCTGGGTGCCGGCCCCTGATGCCACCACACAGGCCCAGTGGGTGGTCTCAGGAAGCCAGGTATTTCATCCCATAACGCCCTGCTCCCCTATAAAACATCAGCTCAGAGTCCTCTCTTCTTCTTTCTTCCCTCATCTCTGCCTAGGTAAAATGGTGTGAGCTGCCTCCCTTGGGCCTGCCCAGGCCCAAGGCTGGGTTGGGGGGTCAAAAACTAAGACTCAGACAAACAGATTGCAAAAATGGTGGAAAGTTTAAATGGAAAAGCAGTGAATGTTTACAGAGAACCAGAAGCACAGTGACAAAAGAGATCCAAAGCACACCCAGAAATATCCCATCCCCACCTGAGGATACATGCAAAACCCCCAGGGCTCTTCCTTCCCCCCTCCTCCTCCACTGTTAGGCTAATCTCAGATGGCCAGGTCTGAGATTGCCCTTCCCCCCAGCCTTGGGCTTAGCCAGGCCCAAGGCTGGGAGACACCTCCCTCCATTTACCAGGTGGCAGTGAGGGAAGAAATGAGGAAATGCCAGGACCCCTGCTGATGTCTTATAGGGGAGCTGGGTATTAAGGGATAAAATACCTGGCTTCCTGTGTCCATCCCCTGGTCTGGACTCCTTTGGGACACAGGAGGCATTTCTGATGTGGGCACAGCAGGGGGCACCTGGCCCAAACTGCTACGGACTTTGACATTTGTGCTGCTATTATGCAGGTAAAGCTAATCAAGCCTTTGTGGTGTGGTGACCTGTTGCTGTTATGGTGACAGACAGAAGCGACACACATCCTTGTGGAAGTAAGCAGAGCACAGAGTACCGTTTATTTTCTTCAAGCAACACATATTTGTATGTTTGTTATGCTAGTGTGGCTATTTCTAATTGGTTAATGAGGTGGTTTTAAGATTCTTATTGGTTACTGATACATTGATACAGTCATTTGCTGAGCTAGCCCAGGATTCTTTTCCTGCAATTGTTCTATCTCAATCTTGCGGTTTCTCTGCCTCAACAAGTTACACAGTAGTCTATCACAAGCTATTTATATTTTTAGCTCAGGGCCTTTCCAGACATTCAAGGATACACAGCAAAGTGTTTGAGGCTTATTTCTTCTTGGCCCATCAAAGGGTCCACAGATTCATCACAGTTTCCCACAGTGACTGATGGTCCAAGTACAAGTACGGTGAAATGTGGCAAATTGACTACATCACTCTACCTCGTTCTCAATCTGGCAAACACTATGTGCTTCCTATGGTAGGGGCAAGCACTGGATGGTTGGAAACTTATACAGTTTCATATGCAACTGCACGTAACATTCTTGGTCTGGAAAGACAAATCCTGTGGAGACACAGAACTCCAAAGAGAATTGAGTCAGACAACGGAACTCTGTCCCAGGTTGAAGACAGATCCTCCTTGTCTCCCACTGGAGCAGAAAAAGAAAACAAGACCCAGACAAACAGATTGAAAGAGTGATGGAAAGTTTAAATGGAAAAGCAGTGAGTGTTTACAGAAGCTACAAACACAGTGACGAAAGATATCCCAAAGCATACCCAGAAGCCTCCCAGCACTCCCCTCTCCCCACCTGAGGGTACATCCAAAACCCCCAAGGGCCCTTTCTTCCCCCCTCCACTGTTAGGCTAATCTCACATGGCTAGATCTGGGATTGCCCTTCCCCCTTCTCCTTTTGGCCTTGAGATAATTCCCCTTCCCTTACCAGACAGGAAGCATCTCCCACAGTCACAGCAAGGGAAGAAAGAGGAAATGTAAGATCTTGCAGATGGATTTACAGGGAGCAGGACATTATGGGTATGAAATACGCAGCTTCCTGTGTCCACCCACTGGGCTGGACACCCGGGGTATCAGAGGTGCAACCATATGGCAACATCAGGAGGCACCCAGCCTAAACTGCCACATGCCACCCCTTATTTCATACCATAATTCCTGCACCCAAAACATATCATCACATTAGAAGTCTTCTGATGACATGTCTAGCAAGTCCATGTCTTCGTCTGGGCATCCTTCCAGTCTCTCATTCAGGCTCAGGTAACAGTCCATTCCAGCTCTTCTCCCTCATCTGATGGAACCTCCCAGTCATGCAGAATTCATTCTTCTGCAGTGCAAGCTTTCATGGATTTGATGGGCATCCTGGTCACCTGGAAGAACCTCACAACTCAACCAAATCTTTATTCCATCTACATCTACTCAGTGGCATGTTTCCACCCCTGGGGCAAGCAAGTCAGAACAATCAGGATCTTCGACTGCTTTTCCACCCCTCCAGGAAACAGCATGCTTTGCTTCTCATAAACTGCATGGACCTATCCCAAGCCCAGTGCTGACCACTTCCAGCCACGGTCTGAGGCTATACGGATACATATCATTCACAGGCACACCACTTCCCCACTGAACATTCGCATACTGAGGCATGACAGCATCTGGCTACACAGCCCTCTCCCAGGAGAGGGAGTGGCTGCACCACAACCCACCAAGAAGAGCGGTGGAGCCAGGTGTTAGGTGCCATTTTTGGAACATGTCTGAAAATCAGGGAAGAAATTACAGTTGCCGCCACCTGAACACAGCATGGCAGGGCTGCCGCCGTCTCTAATGCTGCAGTACAGGATCAAAGTCACCTCCACCCCTTGGGTACACAGGCAGCTTTTCCAGCCAAAGCCATGAATGCATTCCCTGAGCCTTTGACAACAGCTTTTAGCTGAAGCCACTGCTCACCTTCTTGGGTTTTGGAAGCTATTGCTTGCCCACCTGCCACGGCTAGCCCTCCCCGCAGTGTGACGGACTTGACTGCAGTCTGCTTGTTGCTGTCCCTCCCCCTAATTCACTCCCTGCCACTTGCTGCTCTGCAGAGAGCAAAGGGGGAAAAGGGTAGGTCCTGCATTCTTAGGCATTTCCCTGTGCCAACGGCTACAGAAACTACCCCCCACCACCTAAAACAACAGAAAGGATTTTATGCCATCAGCTATGCACCAGGTGTCCCCCTGCAATCCACAAGAAGATCACACAGGTCCCCTGGCAAGAAAACCTTTGCCCCAACTCCCAAAAAATCAACAATGCCCAGATTTCCATTTTAACTTTCCATCTTCTCCAATCTGATCTGCAGAGTACCCTCAGCAACCATCCTCTGCACTACCATTAAATGTCAAATGGAATGGTCAAATTAAATAGAAAAAAAAAAAGCAGTGAGTGTTTTACAGAGAACCACAAGTGCAGTGACAAAACAAGATCCCAAAGCATACCCATAAACCTCCCAGCATTCCCTTCTTCCTACCTGAGGGTACATCCAAAACTCCCAAGGGCCCTTTCTTCACCCCCTCCACTGTTAGGCCAAATCTGGGATTGCCCTTCCCCCTTCTCCTCTTGGCATTAGGCCCAGCCAGACCTAAGAGGCCTTGAGATAACTCCCCTTCCATTACCAGATAGGGAGCACCTCCCATAGTAATAGCGAGAAAAGAATGAGGAAGTTTAAGATCTTGCAGATGGATTTATAGGGAGCAGGACATTAAGGGTATGAAAATACGCAGCTTCCTGTGTCCACCCACTGGGCTGGACACCCCGGGCACCCAAGGTGCACCCTGTATGGCAGTATCAGGAGGCACCCAGCCTTAAATTCTACAAACTCATTTCAAAAGTAATCTTGAGAAAAACTGGGCTAGAGAGCAGGGCATTGAGTGTATATTCTGCATTCCCTACTATGCACCAGCTGCAGGAAAGATTGAATGTTACAATGGTTTGCTGAAGACCACTCTGAAAGCCATGGGGGGTGGGTCTTTGAAAAACTGGGAGAAACATCTGGCACAAGTAACCTGGCTGGGAAATAGTAGAGTTTCAGTGAATAGAGCTGGACCTGCACACTCAGATTTGCTACAAAAGGTAGAAGATGATAGAGTTCCTGTTGTTATAGAAAAGACTCTGTTAGGGAAAACTGTTTGGATATCTCTTCTCCTTCGGGAAAGGCCAAACCTATCTAAGGCGTAGTTTCTGCTGAAGGTCCTGGTCATACTTACTGGATAATGCAAGAGAATGGTGAAATTCAATGTATTCCACAAAGAAATCTAACTTTAGCTGAGAGAGTTTGAATTTGGAATGTACAGTACAAGTGGTTAGGAGTTTCTGTTCGAGGTGCAACATTGCACCCAAAAGAAGAATCCATGAGGAACCTGTAGTGCATAAACCCTGGGAGCCCTGAGTCACCTGAGAGTCCCTGTCCTTTTCTTTGTCTCTTCTGCAAAGAGAAAACTGTTTTCTTATTTCCTGTTTTTTGAACTTTTAAATCATCTACATCTGAGATAGCCAGAAATGGAAGATAAACTGAAGATATGGACTTTATTGTAGATATTGTTTTAAATTAGATGGATAGTATTGCCAGCCAATGGAATTGTTCAGAAGGAGTGGATTGTTGTAGTTTCAGGATATGTCTAGAAAATTTTCCACAGATCTTGAACAGAAAGTGGTAAAATGTAAATAAATCAACATTAGGTGTAAAAGGAAAATAATGATAAATTCTAAACAATCTTGTTGGATAGACTACAAACAAGCTAGTTCTGTCAGCTAACTTTCTCTTTCAGCTTCCTCACTCTGGGAGGCACTAACTTGCATCTGCTTGGCTTTGCTGACCTTGGCTGTGTTCTTGGTTGTGGCTGAGTATCCTAACAAAATAAATCTCTGCTCCTTTCTCTTGTCCCTTTGTGTCCAGGAGGGAAAGGATGTGGGCATTGTAGATTGTAGTTTGCTTGTAAATACAGTTTCATTTGCTTTCAACTGGCAATTGGGAAAAAGAGCTGGTCTGGCAATTAATGTTGGGGGAAATTTTCAACCCACCACACTATCCTACCTCAACATGGCAAGATCCCAATGAGCTAAAAGAAAGTGAAATGGGTTTGGTTAGAGTCACAGGAAAAAATGATTACATATGACATATCTTAAATTTCATAATTTTACACTAATACATCAACAATATGTAATTGCAGTGCTTCAGGTAGTAATGTAACACTGCAACATCATTCTAACATTCCTCAGTCTTTCACTGGGTGTGGATGAAAGACTGAAAAAGTAGTCTTTGGCAGCTTATTATCTTTGGGTCTCATTAGCTTTGTTACTAGATATAGAGTGGAACATATTTAATGGTTTCCTGAGATGGGGTAGCACAGTGAGGAGCAAACATCTCTTCTCCAATTAATTCATCTCTTGTTGTTGCATCACTCTTAAGCTATTTTTTAAAAATCAAGAATAGCTGATTATCTCGACTGAGAACAATGTAGAATTTTTATAAAATCTTGAGCTCTGTAACTGCCATACACGGATTTCATGTTTCTGTCTATAACAGACAAAATCAGGCTATATTGAAAGTCTAATTGTGGTTAATGCAAAGAAACAACTATCAATGCAACAGCAGTTATTACACTAAAGAATTTTTTTTTAAATTGCATAAAAGGATAAATCAGCCAATATATTCAAACTTCAATATTTACCTCTACCGTTGTCAGTTGAATGTATATTATAAATGTCTTTGTTTGTTGGCTTTGTTGTGTGTTTGGTTTGGCAATGCATATTGAAATCTATTTTCTACCTGTAAATTTTTCATTAATGAAACTAACTAAAAGAAACAATTAAGTTATGTGATTATTTGATAGGAAAACATTTAAATAAGTACCTGTCTTGGTTTGGGAAGAAAAAAACAAAACTAATATTTCCCACTACCATACAACCATGAATTTATGCCATTTTTACAATGCAGGGGAGGGATTCTGGGCTGCTCTTTTGCTTTCCGGGTCCTGAGCATGCAGGTGTTTTGGCTTGTTTTGGGGATTTCTGCATGGTACTTTTTCTCTTTCCCTTTCTTTCTGTGTGATGTAATCTGATAATTTTGTACTGGAGGACTAAATATTCACAGAATCACAGAATCACCAAGGTTGAAAGAGACCTCAAAGATCATCAAGTCCAACCTGTCACCACAGACCTCATGACTAGAACATGGCACCAAGTGCCACGTCCAATCCCTTCTTGCACACCGCCAGGGATGGTGACTCCACCACCTCCCTGGGCAGCACATTCCAATGGTGAACAACTCTCTCAGTAAAGAACTTACTCCTCACCTCGAGCCTAAACTTCCTTGGTGCAGCTTGAGACTGTGTCCTCTTGTTCTGGTGTTGGTTGCCTGGGAGAAGAGACCAACCCCCACCTGGCTACAACCACCCTTCAGGTAGTTGTAGAGAGCAATGAGGTCTCCCTGAGCCTCCTCTTCTCCAGGCTAAACAATCCCAGCTCCCTCAGCTTCTCCTCATAGGGCTTGTGTTCGAGGCCTCTCACCTTCCTTGTTGCCCTTCTCTGGACACGTTCAAGTATCTCAATGTCCTTCTTAAATTGAGGGGCCCAGAACTGGACACAGGACTCAAGGTGTGACCTAACCAATGCAGAGTACAGGGGCACAATGACCTCCCTGCTCCTGCTGGCCAAGATGCCATTGGCCTTCTTGGCCACCTGGGCACACTGCTGGCTCATGTTCAGCCAGCTGTCAATCAGCACCCCCAGTCCCTCTCTTCCTGGCAGCTCCCCAGCCACTCTGACCCCAGCCTGTAGCTCTGCATGGGGTTGTTGTGGCCAAAGTGCAGAACCCGGCACTTGGATTTGTTGAATGCCATCATATTGGACTCTGCCCATCTGTCCAGTTGGTTGAGGTTCCTCTGCAGAGCCTTTCTACCCTCTAACAGATCAACATCTGCTCCCAACTTGGTGTCATCTGCAAATTTACTGATGACTGTCTCAATCTCCTCATCCAGATCATCAATGAAGACATTGAAGAGGATGGGGCCCAGCACTGATCCCTGGCGGACGCCACTGGTGACTGGCCTCCAGCTGGGGGTGGCACCATTCACCACCACTCTCTGGGCTCGGCCTTCCAGCCAGATCCTAACCCAGCACAGGATGTTACTGTCCAAGACACGAGCAGACAGTATGACGAGCAGTTTGCTGTGGGGGATGGTGTCAAAGGGCTTGCTGAAGTCCAGGTAGACCACATCCACAGGCCTCCCCACATACACCAGGTGGGTCACTGATCATAGAATGAGATCAGATTGGAGAAGCAGGATCTGCCCTTCCTAAATCCATGTTGGCTGGACCTGAGCCCTTGGCCATCCTGTAGATGCACAGTTATTGCCAACAAGATAATCTGCTCAAACATTTCCCTGGCACTGAGGTGAGGCTGACAGGCCTGTAGTTTCCAGGTTCCTCCATCCAACCCTTCTTGTGGATGGGCATCACACTGGCCAGTTTCCAGTCATCTAAGACCTCTCCAGTAAGCCAGGACTGGTGGAAAATGATGGAGAGAGACTTGGCCAGCTCATCTGCCAGTTCTCTCAGCACCCTAGGATGGATCCCATCTGGTCCCATGGACTTGTGAGTGTCCAAGTGGCTCAGCAACTCCCTAACTAATTCCTCATGGATTTCAGGGGTACTACATTGCTCCCTGACCCCATCTACCAGTTCAGGAGGCCTGTTATCCTGAAGTCCTCCTGCTTTACTGTTGAAAATTGAGGCAAAGCAGGTATTTAGAAGCTCAGCCTTTCTCATCTTTCGTTACAATGTTTCCCTTCAGGTCCAATAAGGAGTGGAGGTTCTTCTTGCCCTTCTTTTTAGCAATAATATATTTATAAAAATGCTTTTTATTCTCTTTCACAGCTTAAGTTCTAACTGGCTTTTGCCTCTCTAATTTTTCTCTGACATGATCTAACAACGTCCTTAAATGTATCACAACTTGCCTCCCCCGCTTTCCAAAGGGGATACAGCCTCTTTTTTCCCTTAATTCCTTCAAGAGCTGCTTGCTCATCCAGGCCGGTCACCTTCCCCGGCGGCTCATCTTTCGGCACATGGGAACTGCAAGTTCCTGTGTTTTCAAGAGCTCCTACTTGAAGTAGGCCAAATCATCCAGAACCCTTTGGTTCTTAAGGGCTCCTACCCAGGGTACTTTCTAAGTAATTTGCTTAAACAAGTTGTAGTTTGCCCTCCGGAAGTCCAAAGTGAGGGTTCTGTTACTGATCCTCCCTATTTCCCTGCATATTGAAAACTCCACTATCTCATGATCACTGCACCCTAGAAGGCCTCCCACCATCACATCTCCCACTAGCCCCTCTATTTGAGAACCACAGGTCAGGCAGAGCCTGACCCCTGGTAGGCTCATTTAATAGCTGCATCAGGAAACGGTCCTCCATACATTCTAAGAACCTTCTGGACTTCCTCCTCTCTGCAGAATTAAGTTCTCAGCAGATGTCTGGCAGGCTAAAGTCACCCACAGGACAAGATCTGGTGATCTTGAGACAGCCTCCAGTTGCTTACAGAATATTTTATCTGCCTCCTCATCTTGGGTGGGAGGTCTATTACAGACTCCAATCAGGATGTCAGTTTTGTTAGGCCTCCCTCTGATTTTAACCAACAGGCACTCAATCTTTTCATCCACAACCTCTAGTTCTTTCCCTGGTTCAGCCTTGAACTACTCTAATGCATCCTGTCACTGGATCCCAGGGAGAAGAGATCAGCACCTCTCTGTCTACTCTTCCTCAGGAGGTTGTAGAGAAAAATGAGGTTGCCCTTCATCCCCATTCAAACTACATAAATCCAGACTACTTATATGCTTCCCATAGGGCATTCCTTCTGGAACTTTCAGCAGCTTTGTTGTTCTGGTAAGGGACTTTTTGGAATGTTGGGTAGTGATAGGGCTAGGGGGAATGGAGCAAAACTGGAAATGGGTAGATTCAGATTGGATGCTAAGAAGAAGTTCTTCACCATGAGACACTGGAACAGGTTGCCCAGGGTGGTGGTAGCAGCCCCATCCCTGAAGGTTTTAAGGCCAAGCTGGATGGGGCTTTGGACAGCCTGGTCTGGTGTGAGGTGTCCCTGCCCATGGCAGTGGGGTTGGAACTGGATCATCCTTGAGGTCCCTTCCAACCCTGACAGTTCTATGATTCTATGATTCTACGGCACTGTTAAGTACCTTCACATCCTTCTTAAATTGTGTGGCTCATAACCGCACACAGTACTTCAGGTGAGGCCACATCAACACTGAATACAGTGGGATAATCATCTATTTTGATCATCTAGTTGCCCGTCTGTTTTATACCAGATATATTAGAAAAAGTACATTGAAATCCAGGCAGAAAAAGAAAGACCATTAATTAGTGATCTGGTAGAGAACAAGGTGGGAGGACTATCTGCAGATGATAGCCCTCAACACAGAGCTGTCCTTGAGGAATGAATGCATAGTCATTCTAGGGCCACATGTAATTAAAGGAAAAATAAAGTGGTTTCACAGAATATGATTGGAGTTGATAAAGGCAATACATTGACTGTATCTTCCTGAGGAAAATTAAAGAAGACTCAATGAGCTTCAGTCTGCTTCTCAATAATTGTGTAGCTGCTTATGTTTAATGGCTAGTTGCATTTATCAGCCAAGGTGGTTAATTTCCAATTACTCAGCTTTGCTAGTAACAAATAGCTAGGAAAACCAAATAAGTATAATTCAACATAGTTCTTTCTAGTGATGAAGGTATCCCACGTTTTTTGGCTTTCTGTTGCCATCCATTTTTTTTTTAATTGGAAATATTTTTAATTTTCTCATATATTTTCTTAGACACATGTTAATAAATGCACTAATCATATAAACAAACATAAGTTTCTTGTATCCTATGCAAACTATATTTAACATGGATATCCTGAAATATATAATACATATGCAATAAATAATTAAGATGTTGAAAGCATGAGAAATATTGTATTTAGTATATATTGTAATCAATGGAACAGATCAGCATTTATTCTAAATAAAGATATTTTTCACATCAAGAAATACTATATCCTGTTCCACAAATAGCTTGCTTAAAGTTAATTCCACACCCCCCTCCCGCTTTTTTATGCATAGAGATCAATACCCGTTTGAGACTACCATTTCAAGGTTTGAAATGCTCCACAACAAGTGCTTGTGGCTCAATCTTGATTAGTTCTATTTATGTTATTTGCTCTGTCTTCACTGTTATGTTCAATCTACACTTGCTATTAAATATTTAGTCATAATAATTTATCTGTCTGGAATTCAGACTTGTAGGGAAAAATATCTATTCTACAGTGACTGTTATATGCATGTACTTAAAAGTAAATGTTAAGCAGGTACTGGTCTTTGCCTGGGAATGATTGATTATCATGTAATCACAGCCTGTCTAAATTAGACAAGTTCATGTTCTATAGCACAGGACAAATTTTGTCTTGAGGAGATGTGTATATCACATCCATATATGTAGAATATGTGTGTATATACACAATAAATTATGTATGAATTAATTTAAATTAAAATAAGCTATATATTATAAATACACTTACTATTTTAAATATTTTTTTCATTGGTAGAAAAATCAGCCTCCACCATCATGTCATCTATTTTCCTTCTTATTGCATACAATAAGAATACAGTTTGAAGTTTAGTAATGTGATTTAATTTATTTTGCTTTCTATAAAGTAATTTTCTTACCCTTATGTGCTGGGTTGCACCCAAACAGGGGGGAAGTGGGGGGGGCAGGGAGGGTTGGGGGGGCAGGGAGGGTTGGGAGGGCCCTGCTTACCCCAGGGTACAAAAGAAACCTGATCCAGGTGGATTTGTCTTCCCCCTCCTAGGAGGAGGGATCCTCTGGGTCTGAGTTGGTTTGTTCCTCTCTGCCTTCCTGTCCAGAAAGACTATAAAGGGGGGAATGTGGAAGCCATTTTTTTGCTTTGCTCCTGCCTTGCCTGTTTGAAAGGACCCACAGTTGCTGCTGGCCTCTTGGTTCTGCCATGTGATCGGGTCTGGTCTTCTCCCTGCTGCATCCATGCTTATCTAAAAGACTAAAATCCACATACCTCGAGAGAGACACAAGGCCATCCAAATTTAGTCTTGTATATTTTCCTATTCATCCTTATTTCTTACCCTTGTAAACCTTCCCTGTTATTGCTATATATATATTTTGTTAAAAAATTTACTTGTCCTGCTTCCAAACTGACTCCAAATTATTTTTGGTAGATTAAACTCCAGTTAAGGCTTAAACAACTACACCTTATATTTTTGTTATTTTTCCTACTACTATAAACACCTTTGGTTATATTTTCAACATGAGAAATGAAGACAAATGAAAAAACAGTTGTTAAATTCAGTTACCAGTAAGTTAAAAGAAATGTAAGTCCAAGTCCAAGACCTTGTACCCCATTAAAAATGTTATTTTTTTACCATTATTGGTAAAAGGCTGTAGACCTGTTATGCTGACCTGAGAGTGCGAGATCTCAGAATTCAAGTGCATCTATGTTCACCTCAGACTGATGACAAAGAGCTGTGAGAAAATCCACTGAAGAAAAAGAAAATAAAATTACAGGCAGCAGCAGAATTGTTAACATATGATCATTAATAAATCAGAGATTCAAGAGGAAAAACTACAAAGTGAACACATATATAAAATTCTAAAATAAGGGGAGAACAAATAAAAACAAAAAAGGAGTAGTATAGTGAGTTCTCAAATTATTAGATTGTTTCACCAATGTTGACTTTATTAATTGTGGGAATCAAGAATTAGCAGATAAGAATGCAAAACTGACCTTTAAATAAGAGGGATTCCTCTGGGAAAATGTGGCAATAACAGGACACCTGTCACATTCATGTGGGAAAAGAAGGCTAGAAAGCCTCCTGCAGAAAGCAAGGTATGAGTGTGATTAATGAACAGGCAAATATGAAAGTCACAGAATCAGAATTAAACAAGTTGGAAAAGACCTCCAAGATCTTCAAGAACAACCTGTTACCTACATCATCCAATGAACTAGCACTAAGTGCCTCATCCAGTCTCTTTTCAAAACTTCCAAGTATGGTGACTCCATCACCTCCCTGGGCAGCCCATTTCAAAGGCAAATTACTCTTTCTCTAAAGAATTTTTTCCTAACATCCAGCCTAATCTTCCCTTGGCACAGCTTGAGACTGTGTCCTCTGGTTCTGGTGCTGGTTGCCTGGAAGAAGACACCAACCTCCACCTGGCTACAAACTCACTTCAGGTAGTTGTAGGCATCAATAAACTCTGCCCTGAGCCTCCTCTTCTCCAGAATAATCCACCCCAGCTCCCCCAGCCTCTCCTCATAGGGCCTGTGCTCCAGACCCCTCACCAGCTTTGTTGCCCTTCCCTGGACACATTTGCGCACCTCAACATCTTTCTTCAATTAAGAAGTCCAGAACTGGACACAGTACTCAAGGTGTGGCCTAACCAGTTCTGAATATAGGGGCAGAATGACTTTTCTGCTCTGCTGACACACTACCTGATACAGGCCAGGATGCCATTGGCCTTCTTGGCCACCTGGGCACACTTCTGGCTCATGTTCAGCCTACTGTCAATCTCTACTCCCAGGTCTCTTTCTGTTTGGCTGCTCCGCCCATCTGTCCAGCCTGTCAAGGTCCTCTGGAGGACCTTCAACCCTCTAACAGATCAACACTTGCTCCCAAGTTGGTGTCGTCCGCAAACTTACTAATGGTGGACTCAATCCCCTCATCTAGATCATTGATAAAGATATTGAGCAGGATGGGGCCCAACACTGATCCCTGGGGGACACCACTAGTGACTGGCTGCCAGCTGGATGTGGCACCATTCACCACCACTCTCTGGGCTCGGCCCTCCACCCAGTTCTTAACCCAGTGCAGAGTGCACCTGTCCAAGCTGTGGGCTGTCAGCTTGGCCAGCAGTTTGCTGTGGGGGACGGTGTCAAAGGTCTTGGTGAAGTCCAGGTAGACTACACCCACAGCCTTCCCCACATCCACCAGGCGGGTCACCTGATCATAGAAGGAGATCAGATGGTCAGGCAGCATATCATCTAGGGAATTATCTGCTCTGAATATGACATATCTCCAAGCAGTGGTCTGCAATTAATTACGCTTAAAAATTATATTAAAAAAAAAAACAAACTTCTTTTTTTTAATTAGAACATTAATACCTAGGCTACACCAAAAGAACCACGTACAGCAGATTGAGAATGGTGATTTTGTGACTTTACTCTGATCTGATAAGACATCATCTGGGGCACCTGTCTCTGGTGTCCTGAACACAAGAAGGATGTGGACCTGATTGAGTGGATCCAGAGGAGGGCCACAACAATCATCAGGAGGCTGGAACACATTGCCTGCAAGGATAGGCTGAGAGAGTTGGCATTTTCCGGCCTGGAGAAGAGAATACTGTGAGGAGACCTAACAGGTGCCTTCCAGTAGCTGAAGGGGACAAGGAGGCTGGAAAGGAACTGTTAACAAAGGCCTGTAGTGATAGGATAAGGGACAATGGTTTTTGTGGAAGTTTAGCCTGGGTGCATCGTGCTGCTGCTACCACACAAGATACACATCCAGTGCTCCAGGTGTCCAGCCCAGTGGGTGGATACAGGAAGCTGCGTATTTCATACCCATAATGTCCTGCTCCCTATAAATCCATCTGCAAGGTCTCACACTTCCTCTTCCTTCCCTCGTGGAGTGCTGGTAGGCTTCTGGGTATGTTTTGGGATCTCCTTTGTCACTGTGTTTGTACCTTTCTGTAAAACACTCACTGCTTTTCCATTTCAACTTCCCATCCCTTCTGCAATCCTTTAGTTTCAGTCTTGTTTTTCTGCCCCGGTGGGAGGTAAGGGAGGATCTGCCCCAAGCTGGGACAGTTTTACATTAGAGAAGAGTCAATACAGGGTGGACATTATGAAGAAGTTCTTTATCATGAGGGTAATGGAACATTGGAACACATTGAGGTAGTTGAGGCTCCATCCTTGGAGCTATTCAAGGTGAGGTCCAACAGGGCTCTGGGCAGCCTGATCTCACGATCTATGTCCCTGCTCACTGTCAGACAGTTGGACTAGATGATGTTGGAGGTCCCTTCCAACTCAAACCATTCTATGATTCTATGATGATAGTAATTCAAATAAATAAGTTTAATCAAACCAGAAAATTCCTTATAAAACACATTTTCTAATATTTGACATTCTTGATTTATAGTAAAGAAGAGGGTCAGTATCAAGATAAAGAATTAATTTCTGATTTAGTATTGTTATAGATGACTGAAGTGAAAAGTTTCTGGTAACATTTTATTAGCAATAAAATGCCATAAAAGGCAATAAAAGGCAATAAAAACAAGCAAAGCAGAGTGCTGGGCTTGTGAGGGTACAAGGCTTCACCCCACAGCACTTTACAATGTCTTCCTTTATCTTATATAGCTACATCATCTACATAAACAGGCTTATGCTAAATAGAAGGGAGGCATATGATAATGAGTTCTCAGAATAGGTGGACAATTCCCTGCTCATGTGCACTCTGTGCTGTAGGGGTCTTCCTAAAGGTTGAAAGATGAAGTAAATGAGTCATCTTCAAAGTGTCCATTTTCATGCATGCTCAGTTGTCCAGGCTTCTTATCTAAAGAAAACAAATTCCCAGTTCTGGATAGAACTGAGTGTTTATCTCAATACAGCTTCTCCTTATCCTTGGTGTCTCCAATTAACCAAACATACAGTCTCTGTTTAAGTCTGTAAAATATGCAACTTTCCCTTTATCCTCAAAACAGGCTCTTGCAAGCTTCTGACCCTTAATCTTAGTGCACTCTTAATTTTATACTTTTAACACAAATCACTACTATATTCATCACAGTATGAACACATATGTGCAGGATCCTGTATCCAAGGAAGACACTCTACACTGAGATTCCCTAACTATGTATATTACATAGAGACATGGAAAAAAGCCCCACACCATATTAACTTGAAATTCTGAAGCCTGGCTTTATGATTTTGTGCTATATGAGTTTACAATGTTATATGATTTATGTAAGTTTTGTGTTATATGAGTTTGTAATTACACATTCATTTTATATTGCTGAAGCCAAAAAATTGACTAAACCATAAATATATGTAATCTATATTAACTGTACTCTCTGAGAAAACTATTGTGTCATTAAAATCTGTGTGGTGCTATTTCTCAGCAGGTCAGTTTCTCAGAACAAGGTCAACATTTATCAAACATATCTAATACCATAGTATCATAGTATCAGTCAGGGTTGGAAGGGACCACAAGGATCATCTAGTTCCAACCCCCCTGCCATGGGCAGGGACACCCTACACTAGATCAGGCCGGCCAGAGCCTCATCCAGCCTGGGCTTAAACACCTCCAGGGATGGGACCTCGACCACCTCCCTGGACAACCCATTCCAGGGCTTCACCACCCTCATGGTGAAGATCTTCCTCCTCACATCCAGCCTGAATCTCCCCACCTCCAGCTTCATTCCATTCCCCCTAGTCCTATCACTACCTCATGTCCTGAGAAGTCCCTCCCCAGCCTTCTTGTAGGCCCCTTAAGATATGATGGTTCACTTTCTTGTTTCTTCTTCTTCTTCTTACCTTTACAACCTTCTGACATCATCACTTATGGGCAAAAAGACAATCACATCTGTTAAACAGAAACAAACAGAACATGAGACACCCTTCTATATCATTATGGCCAGACTGGAATTAAGGGAGAGGATGCAAGCCAGATATAATACACAAGATGAGGTAATGACCTTAGGAGACAAAGGATTATGTTAAGATAAAAACTATACAAAATGTATAGGAAAATCTGCAACATTCTTAAACAAAAGATTACTGAATGGAAGGAAAAAATAGCTTTGTTAGAATAATTGTCTCCAGTTCTGGAATAAGGAATAAGAAGGTGCCAACCAGGACAAGAAGGAAGAAGGACTAAGGAAAGGGCAAAAAGCACACACAAGAATCATGAACTGTGGATGAATTTTGCAAGATTGAAGTAAAATATATAAAACCTAAGACAGGAATAGGAGTGGGACATCTAAAAGTGCAATTGCCATCAAGTCCTCCACAGGAATAATACCCAAACCAACAAATGATGGATTATACTCACAAGGAATAAACCACCAGTCAGGATAACAGGATGGTTCTTGGTCTCCTGTTTGACTTTCATCAGGCAGCTAACTGAAGCTCAGTTGCCCAGACCTGACATGGACTGACAGTTGTCGTGTTTAATACTTCATGCATGTGAAGACCAAAGTGATGCTTGCTACAATTATTTGTTTAAATTTTTTTGCTTTGTTTTGTTTGGTATTGTTTTTTACTTTTCCTTGCATTTCTTAAGGTAGCATAAATATCAGTTCTGAGTGAAGCTTTTTTTTCTCCTGACTGAGACATTTAAACACCTTTCTTGTCATGTGATTATCCAGTGCCTACCAAGATATACGTTCAGGACTATGATTTTAATTCTATTGAACCAGTTTCTGTCATTTTCCCTCCCATTACATACATGCAATTATTACAGAAAATATTGAGAAATGAACACACAGACCAGCCCTTAGCCAGCTGGTTTATCTATATGAAGGGTCAATGACCTAATAAAGCACTGAAAGAAGCAGAAATAAAACAACATCTGAAAGCAACTTGAGCACAGCATCATGCTTCCATAGGATACAAGATACAATGGAAAACATATCCAAGTACAGGATTTCTCTTTGTGTCAGGGATTCTGGTTTATTAAGGCATATTTGTCACAAGTAACATAATTTTTAAAATTAATTTTCATTATCTCTTTAAATCCAAGAAATTACTTGGTTTTGGATAAAGCCACAAGATCCCTTGTAGCTAGGAATTATTAGCCTCATTTAGTCAATTATTTCAGGTATGGCTAGAGCAAAAGCATAGCTTAATAGGACTACATACTCTTGGAGGGAGTATTGCTAAGCCTAAATTACATGTTACTTTTTCCTGAACAGGTTCCGTGTTTGATGGCTGTTCTTCTTTTTATAATGTTCAGGTCAAATCCCTCATGGTTTTGTTTTGTTGGGGGTGTTTTGTTTGTTTTTAGTTGGTTTGTTTGTGTTTGCTTGTGTTTGTTTTGTTTTGGTTGGTTGGTTTTGTATGTTTTTCCACAGCTGTGTAAAACCATTAAAAGAGCAAGAACAATGGTTGCTGATTTTTGGATACTAAAAAAATGTTGCCTATACAATATCATGGTTTCCATGAAAGGAAATCTCTGGAACGAGTCAGATACAGGAACTGTGATCATCTTCAGTAGGTGCACAGATGTACATACACCCTCTTGCATGCAACAATGACAGTCTAGGGTCATATTCATGTATGTCTATCCAAATGGAAGATTGCAAAACTGAATTAGCTTTAGGCAGTTCCTGTCTCAATGTTGACAGTGACAATACCTATTGACTTTAAAAACTGAACAAATATAGACCTCGTTCAAATTTTGATGTAATTATAATGCTGAAGAAAAGGACCATGTAAGTGTCCTGGTGCAGCTGTAAAATCTGTAACAGGTATGGCGTAAAGGGAAGTACTACCGTGGTAAACTATAATCTGTCTTTTCCTCATCCTTAATAGGTATACAAAGTAATCCTTTTACTGTGCTGGTTTCTCTAAGTCCTTACTAAGGTACACAGGTGGGATTAATTTGGATAATTTTGGAATACTGCCACCCATAGCTGTTTGGTGATATGGAATTTTTTCTACTGGTAGAGAGCTTTCATACTATTAAAGTCTAATAAAAACAAATAAGCAAACAAAGAAAACAAATTTAAAAAACCTGTTTGAAAAGGAAAAAGAGAACACAACTAGAATATCAGTTCTTAAAAATTGTATAAATTTTATACTTGGAACTGAGATTTCACTGTTTCAGAAGCTCAGATGTAGGTGTTTTGTAGACTGTGAGTAGGAATAATGGGAATGCACAACCAATTAGTTACATTTGCATCAGAACTCTTAACACCACAGTCATCTGATGGCTCAGTTATGGCACCAAGTTCCTCTGCAGTCTTAGAACCCTTTATTATTACTATAACAATGCTTTTTCAACCAAATTCTCCTAAAAACTCAGAAAGATATCATGATATTACATATTTAGAAAGAGAACAATGACATGGCTGTTGGTTATCTTTAAAAGGCCTCATTCAGAATGTTTCTCCAATGAATTGAAAAAGTGGTTTGAAAAATTGAGTGGTTATCTGAGACTCAGACTCTTTGTCATTAAAAGGAAGCTAAAACATTTACTTTTACTAGAACAATAAATTCAATGAGTATAATATATGTCTTGCTAGAAGTGACTTAGAAGGAAGAAAGAACTGATATATAGCAAAAATAAATGAAAGGGGAAAAAAGGCTATGTTATAAAAAGCTGTACTGACTTACTGACTTACAGGTATGCAGAAGTTGTTCTATCTTTTTTTTCCAGAAAAATAATGTTGAATTAATATTTAGACATCTGAAATAATACCCAGAATATTTAGTCCCATTAAATTCCCTGATAAAGATTTACATTACAGTTTATAGTGCAGGGGTTTGTTTGTTTGTTTGTTTGTTTTTTCCCCCAAATGAACCAAATTATTTCAAACTTAATTCCTGACTATCTTGTCTGTTTAGTATGACTGGTTCTGTAAAGAACACAATAAGGACCTGATGGAAAAAAGGGAGGAAGTTTTGCTGTCTTCCTTTAGACTGTACTGAATTCAAAGACCAATGAAGTCAACAGAAATCTTTCCATTACCTACAGTGAGCTTTAGATCATGCCACAGCTTTAACTTCAAAGGAGAGCTCCTTATGCTTTAAGATTTTTCTCTCTGTCAGACCTCATACCTTCACTTCTCTCTGTGCTTCTTTATATTCCTTTCTGAATATGTTGCTCCTCTTTTCTTCCAATTTACAGAAGATTTTATAGAAAGCCCAGATGACATAATAGCACATGAGGACTCAGAGACAGAAACAAAACCAATTATATTCACAGCAAGAGGGAAATTTCTTAAATTTTGAGGAATATCAAGGACCCTTCTATACTCTGTTACCCACAAGCAATAACAGAATATTTGTTTGTCCTGAATACCATCCTTTTGTGTTTATATCCTAAACCAGTTGCTTTATACATGGAAAAAACATTAATAAATTCCAAGACCCTGAGCTACTCCATTTTGTCTAAAATACTTGTATTGCCATTTAAAATATAAATTGTATTACAATAGTTACTATCTAGAATCATAAATGAAATGTAGGAGATATTTGTTATACTTGACCCTTATTTTTTCTGGTTTTTTTGTTTGTTTGGTTATATTTTTATGCCAGTGAATGCTTTAATGAAACATGAAATGCAGCAGCAGCATAGATTGAAGCTATACAGTCTCAGACTGATGGCTAGCAAACCTTCTCGAAGGATAGTGTTTCTCACAGAGGTTTTTATTATGAAGGAGTATGTTTTAACTCCTCAGACACCACAGATAGAAATAACAGTCTTATCCATAAGTGTAGTGACAACAGCCTTTAATTTACTGTAGTATATGACTAGATAGTATATATTGTCATATGCATTGTGGGCTCAAGCAAAACCAGAAAGCTAGTTACAGCTAGACCCATTTTAGCACACGTCTTGTTACTGTGTTGAGACATAGGAACAGTTAAATATTTCTAAGTGAGACTGTATCCAAAATTACTTTTTCCTGTACTCAGCTGTAAGTTAATGCAATATCAACACAAATTTGTCAGTTATTTCCATAGTCTTCCTGTCTGCACTTTACAAAGTACATTCTTAGCGAAGAGGAAATTTATGAAAATATTTATAGAGTTATTCTTTACTAGTATTATTTATATTTATACTATTTATTATTATATTTATATTTATATTATTTATTATTTATAGTTATTATAGAGTTATTTGAGCAAGTCAAATCTTTCATTATGAAAGATGTGATATTAAACTAGTGTATCTTGACAAAGCAATGTTTAATGAGAATTCACCACACCATTTCAACTTATTTAAGTTTAGTTGCAGAACCAAAATAGGTCCATTAACCTCTCTAACAGAGTAAATTTTATAATTTCTATGTTAGTCTTATATATTATCCTTTTTGACAACTTGCTTAAATCACCCAACTACATTTATTTGTGTCAGAATAGAAGCTAATATGCTATCTTTAAATTTAAATTCTAACTATTAATTCATGTATCAGTTGTTTCTGCAATTTTCCCATGTAGGTAAGGTTTTGAAGTGACAAGATGAAGTGCAGCACAGGAGTAAGGGAAAAGAAACAAACATTAGAGCAGATCTTCCAGGCACATTCAGGTGTATCTCTTACCTCACAAAGTGAACTAAACACCTACAAGCTTCTGAAGATCTAATTCTTCATAGATTGTTACAGTTAAAAAGAATAACAGAAAGCATATCTTGGCAGAAAAGTAGAAAAGGAAGTTATAATGGCAATTCTAGTATTTGCCAAGAGAATATTTGTCACACTGCTCTGTAAAATAGCATTAGTTTTAAAAGATAATCAATGTTATTACCAAAACTTGTCTAAGTCTCGATGCTTCATAGCAAGGGGAGACAAACATTTGTTGTTTTCCCTGTGCTGCTCCTATGCATTTCCCTACTTCAATATTGTATACTGAAGTGAGGAAACCAAATCTGTAGTCTACCAGTCTAAATCAGTAATGTCAGGGATGTCTAATTGCCCTACTTCTCTTGCAGATGAATAAATACAACTTGGACAAGTAACCTAGAAAGAAAACACTGGCAGAAAATTTAAAAGTTCCAAAGTCATCTGTTTATCTGAAAGACCTGAAGTTCATCCTCAGACTTTGTTTGCCTCAGCCCCTTGAAAAAATATTCTGATATCTATATTTTGCATTGAAGTTAGTTTTCAGCTTTTGAAGATATTCAAAGAGAAAAATGAAACTGTCAGTTTGACCTAATATTATAAATTTAATTTAAAAAATCCTATATAATTACTCAAATTCTGAGTCTAATTTCTAAAGTGTCATGTAGTTGTAGTAGTTTGAGGCTGGAGTGCCTTTAAGAAACCACAAAGTTGAAGACCTCCAAAGGCTAGAGAGATCCAAGAGGTGGAATGGAAAAGTGCAATTCATTTCTGTAAGTCCTGCATCCCTATAAAACTGGCTGCTGTTTCAATTTTCTTCCCTTTTCCCTCCCTCTCTCCTTCCAGGGAGAAGCACAGTCTGTTATCTCTTGTGGGGGAGGCCTGAAGTGGCCTAATTGGGGCCTGGAGCTGCCAAGACAAAATTTTGCTGTGTCACAATGATGTGGTATGGAGGGTAGAGAGGCATGGTGCGCGGGGGGGCAAGAAGTTCTGGGTTTGTCAGCCTCGTTTAAAGGGAGGTTTGTGTGAAGCTTTGGCTTCATGAGCTTCTGTGTTAAGTCCAGACTGGATTTTGGTGTATTTCATACGATTTGTACTGTTGCATGTAGTTGTGAATACCAATTCCATTTAAACTTTCCAATCCCATCCAGTCCTTTGTGTGAGTGCTTTTATTTTGCCCCTTTTGGAAGAGGTAAAAGAGCAATCTGTCTCACTTTAAACTAAGACAATAGTCCACCTAATTTAGTTTTTACCTGCTTGAAAGTCTTCACTTGAGCATGCATGTTCAAGTATGAGTTTATTCAAAAGAAAATGGACATGTTAAGAAAAGGAACAAAGAAAATGTGCAAAATATAGGTAACTTAGAAGATGCAGCAGTTAGAAGAATGTAGAATTAATAATAATTTTTAAAAAGCGTCTTTTAAATGAATCAACCTATTAAGGTAAAAGTTCTTGAGAAGTAGCAAATCTGTCTAGGAGGAAAATGATAGGTCCAATGTAATCTTAGATTGTCAAAATGGAAAGATATTCACACCTTGAGTATGAAGTTTCTCATGAAAGACAACTTTAAAGTAAATGGCATGTTCTCCTACATGAGTCAGAAAGAAGAGTCCTGATAGAATGAAGAATGAGCAGGAAAGGTCACTTTTCCAACTGTCTGAAACCATAATTTTAATCCAGACATACATCACTCTAATGAGGCAAAGCTCCCTCTGTTCCAGCGGGAATCTTGCTCGGGAGCACACTGCGACCAGCAGCCTCGGGAACACTAGCTGCTTTCCTTTTCAACCTACGGGATCGGCAGAGCACCTGTGGGCTCTCAGCACTCGGCTGGATTCGGCGCGGCCGTTTCTCCACGTGCTTGCTGCTCGAGATCTCTCGGGCTCTCCACGTCACTGCCGGTGATTTTAAAAGCCGGCGGCACCTCGCGGCAGCCTCTGTTCCAGCCGCCTTCTCTCGCTTGGCACGTGCCGCCGCACTTTTTCTAAATCTTGTCCAGCAGGTCACATGGGCAGGGCAGGCATGGTGGTAATGCGCCACAATAGCTCCTTCAAAAAATCAGTCTTGACTCAGACTGAGGGGAATACAAGCAGGTAGGCAAGTGTCATAAGCAAGAGGTGGGTGTCCAGGCATATGGCTACAGAGAGTGCTGGAGCCTGGCACTTCAGATGCAGGGTAGTGGGGACAACTCCTGCATCAGGTGTGAGCAGATCGACTATCTGCTTAACCTGGTGGCCAGATTGAAGGATGAGGTGACTAGACTTAGAGATGTCAGGGATTGTAGAAGGGAGACCAACTTGAGTAACCAGGCTCTGCAGGCTCCCCCTGCAGAGGCTGGTTATCCAAAAAACAGAGGGGAATGGATGAAGGTTCCTCTCAAAAGACACAAATTCAAACCTCCTTGCCTCCCCTCACCTTCCCCACTGCCCTTGGAAAACAAGTATGGGGCACTAGAAGTCGAGGGGGAAGTGATTCTGATGCAGGAGGACACACCATCTGGGGTTTTCCCTGAGGCAAAACAGCTCGAGGTGAAGCAGCCCGAGGTGAAGCAGCCTTCCCCTGGCAGTAAGACTTGCTCACTTAAAAAAAAGAGGAGGGTAATTGTTATTGGTGATTCCCTCCTGAGGGGAACAGAAGGCCCCATATGTCGGCCAGACCCTATTCATAGGGAACTTTGTTGTCTCCCAAAAGCACAAGTTAGTGATGTTACCAGAAGGCTGCCTAGTCTGGTGCAGCCCTCTGACTATTATCCCTTAATAGTTATGCAGTTAGGGAATGATGATGTTGCAACCAGAACTCCCAGGGCTATCAAGAATGACTTCAAGGCCCTGGGGGATCTGGTGGAGGAGTCAGGTGCACAAATAATTTTTTTGTCTATAACCTTAGTTGCAGGAGGGAATACAAGAAGGAACAGGACAGCAGCTGTAGTCAACAAGTAGCTTAGAGGCTGGTGCAGTCAGAAGAATTTTGGGTTTTTCAATCTTGAAAAACTTTCTACTGCACCAGGTCAGCTGGCAACAGATGGAGTACATCTGTCCCAGAGGAGGGGAAAGGTCACAGTACACAACAATGGCCTGTCCCCCAAAGGGAAAAAGATTCTGGGAAGGGAATAGTAGGTCTCATTGACAGGGCTTTAAACCAGCTTTGAAGGGGGAAGGGGCTGAAACCAGTCCCCCCAGACAGGAGTCTGAGGGTGGTAAGCTGGAGTCAGGGGCGAAACCAGCAGCCAGGCTGAAGTGCACGTATACTAATGCACGAAGCATGGGCAACAAACATGAGGAACTGGAAGCCTTGTTGCATCAGGAAAGTTATGATGGAGTTGCCATCACGGAAACGTGGTGGGACAACTCACATGACTGGAGCGCTGCAATTAATGCCTACAGGCTCTTCAGGAGAGACAGGCAAGGAAGAAAGGGTGGAGGGGTGGCCCTTACATCAGAGAGGCACTTGATGCCGTTGAGCTAGAGATCAGGGACGATCGAGTTGAGTGCTTGTGGGTGACAATTAGAGGGAAGACCAGCAGGGCAGACATCCTGGTTGGAGTCTGTTATAGACCACCCAATCAGGATGAAGATGTTGATGAAGCATTCTATAGGCAGCTTAAGGCTGTCTCAAGATCGCCTGACCTTGTTCTCATGGGTGACTTCAACCTGCCTGATATCTGCTGGGATCTCAGCACAGCAGAAAGGAGGCAGTCTAGGTGGTTCTTAGAGTCCATTGAGGACAGCTTCTTATCCCAGGTGCTGATTGTGTGCCTACCAGGGGTAAGGCTATGCTTGACCTCCTCTTCAGCAATAGGGAAGGGCTGGTGGGTGATGTGGTGGTTGGAGGGTGTTTGGGGTCCTGTGACCACAAGATAATTGAATTTTCTGTATTCAGTCAAGCTAAGAGGGGCAGCAAGAAGACCTCCACTCTGGACTTCCGGAGGGCAGACTTCAGGTTATTCAAGGAACTAATTCAGAAGGTTCCTTGGGAAACAGCCCTTAAAAATAAAGGGGTCCAGGAGAGCTGGACCTACTTCAAGGAAGAACTCTTGAAGGCGCAGGAACAAGCTGTGCCAACGTGCCAGAAGATGAGCTGCCGGGGCCGGCGGCCACCTTGGATGGTCAATGAACTTCTAAAAGAACTAAGGGAAAAAAAGAGGGTGTATCATCTTTGGAAGAAAGGGGAGGGAACCCATAGAATGTTTAAGGATGTTGCTAGGACATGCAGGAAGAAAATTAGGGAGGCAAAAGCACATTTGGAGCTTAGACTGGCCTCTGCTGTGAAGGACAACAAAAAATCCTTCTATAAATATATTAATAGCAAGAAGAAAGGCAAGGACAACCTCCACTCCTTGGTGGACACGGAGGGGAACACTGTAACAAATGATGAGGAAAAGGCAGAGGTACTTAACACCTCCTTTGCCTCAGTTTTCACTAGCAGGACAGAACGTCTTCCAGACAGCTGGCCTGCAGAGCTGGCAGAAGGAGCCAGGGAGCAGCATAGTTCTCCTCTGTTCCAGGATGGGATTGTTAGAGATCTTCTCAGCCGCTTGGACCCCCACAAGTCCATGGGCAGAAGTACCCAGGACCATCAGTACTCATAGCCCAAGTTTCCAAGTCCTTGTAACTCTGACTGATGGAAGCCCATGGCCTTCAGAACACAAAGCCTTGCTGCACTCCCTACAAAACCCCCAGCATTACCTCTACCCATTCTCAGCCTCTCCTCATTTCCAACCTGTTCAGTGTTTCCATTTCACCCTCCTCCTGTGAGCTCCACCTCTTCTCAGCCCTGCTCCTTCTGCTTGTTTCTCCTCAGAGTGATGCAACCAGCCTTTTCACTGCTTCTCAAAGCTTCCACCTTTTCCTCCCTCCTTTAATCCTTCACCTACATCCACACAACCTACACTTTTCTTCACATCACCTGCACTGTGTGCTTCAAAAACCAGCAATTCAAACCCAGCAAGCTGGGTTAATCTTACAGATCTGAATATCTCTCCCTGAAGACACTCCAGACTGCATGCACCACCCTTCATCTCTGTGCAGGAAGAATTCTGCTCCTAAACATCTGTTTACAGCTCCTACCATCCCTAAAATCCTCTAACACCACATCAACAGCAACCCCTGCTCTCATCCTGCACATCTGTCAGTGGTGGAAGGCATTTGAATGCTTTGAGGCACCTGAGTCCTGATCCCACCTCGTCAAATTAGCTCCATTTGTTACACAATGATCCTTTGTTTTTTCATGCTAATAATTCTCTAGGCTCTGCAAACCACAGAACCCCAGCTGACAGGAAGTTGGAGTGAAGGCTGATTTCTTCTCTCAACTATCAGGTGATAGACTGAGAGGAAATAGCTAAAATTGTGCCAGGGGAGGGTTAGGTTGGAGCTAAGGAAAAGTTTCTTTGCTGCAAGAGTGGTCAGGCACTGGAAGAGGCTGTCCAGGGAGGTGGTGGAGTCACCATCCCTGGAGGTGTTCAATAAACCCGTGGGCATGGCGATACAATACAATACAATACAAGACAATAAATCCAGGTTGGAAGAGACCTTCAAGATCATCATGTCCAACCTATCAACCAATCCAATCCACCTAAACAACTAGATCATGGCACCCAGTACCCCATCAAGTCTCCTCCTGAATACCTCCAGTGATGATGACTCCACCACCTCCCTGGACAGACCACTCCAATGGGCAATCACTCTCTCTGGAAAGAACTTCCTCCTAACATCCAGTCTAAACTTCCCCTGGTACAGCCTGAGACTGTGTCCTCTTGTTCTGGTGCTGCCTGCCTGGGAAAAGAGACCAACCTCTGCCTGTCTACAGTCTCCCCTCAGGTAGTTGTAGAGAGCAATAAGGTCACCCCTGAGTCTCCTCCTCTCCAGGCTTAGCAACCCCAGCTCCCTCAGCCTCTCCTCATAGGGCTTGTCTTCCAAACCCCTCACTAACCTTGTTGACCTTCTCTGGACACATTCCAGCAAGTCAACATCCTTCCTAAACTGAGGGGCCCAGAACTGGACACAGTACTCCAGGAGTGGCCTAACCAGTGCTGTGTACAGGGGCAGAATGACCTCCCTGCTCCTGCTGGCCACACTCTTCCTGATGCAGGCCAGGATGGCATTGGCCTGGTGCTGCCTGCCTGGGAAAAGAGACCAACCTCTGCCTGTCTACAGTCTCCCCTCAGGCATACATCCACAGGCCTCCCCACATCCACCAGGTGGGTTACCTGATCATAGAAGGAGATCAAGTTGGTCAGGCACGACCTGCCCATGGACTTGTGGGGGTCCAAGCGGCTGAGAAGATCTCTAACAATCCCATCCTGGAACAGAGGAGAACTATGCTGCTCCCTGGCTCCTTCTGCCAGCTCTGCAGGCCAGCTGTCTGGAAGACGTTCTGTCCTGCTAGTGAAAACTGAGGCAAAGGAGGTGTTAAGTACCTCTGCCTTTTCCTCATCATTTGTTACAGTGTTCCCCTCCGTGTCCAGTTCTGGGTTCATCTTGGAACTAGCTGGCATCTCTGTGTCCCCTGAATCTACAGGGGAAAGCAGTTTCTCACAGAAGCCATACCTCTAGCTCCCCCACTACCAAAACTTTACCATGGAAACCCAATATAGTTAATAAGTGTGAAAACTAATAGTTTGTTGCAGTTTTCATGGCCTTCAAAATTCAAATATTTTCAGATGATTGTTTACATTAAAAGACTTATATGTTATATAGTTATGAGAATCTCACAGATCAGATAGCTTAGAAAAGTTTCTTTGTATGAAGATCAGTTTACTACATGATTATGAAAGCAGGACACTGAGGATTAAAACTAAGTTCAAGTATGAAGGCTAAAATTGAACTGTGTTGGGTTTTGTTTTTTTTTTCCACTGTATGTGAAGAAATGTTATTTAAAACTACTGTTAGAAATTATCTGCAAATTACCAGAGAATTCCTATAAGGTTATGATTCTCCATATAAACTGATAAATTAAAGAGCAAAAAGCTTATCAGAAACATTAATAAGTATGATCCTGTTATAGTTGATAAACTAAACAGCACTGCTGCCTCAGGTGGCATAGACGAACCACCAAGTTCACAACGGAGTTAACTAAGAGGTAACAAGCTATAAGCCTCAGAAATATCCAGGTAAAATAGCGTATTTCACTCATGAACCACCGAGCTGCTAACTCCCAAAACCTTAGCTGAAGAGGTGTTTGAGTTCATAGTTATAGTCCAAAGGGCATTATCCACAAATTTAGAGGAAATGAGAGGGCAGGCTGCTGTAGGCTAGGGCAGGCTGCCCAACTTTAGAAATTAATTGCTTTGAAGATAGGAGCAAGTGGGGTGCTTGTTGCCACCTTGAATCCCATTAATGAATGAGGGAAAGGTGAGAGAGTAACGAGCATGCAAGCTATGAGTGTAACGAGTAATGAGCAACGAGCGAGCAAAAAGTATAGGAAGTCTTCCCCCTACAAATTCCCTTTTTGAAAACCAAACAGCCCACTGGCACATCAGCCATTCAAATACCGCCAATGAATTAGAAATATTTATGTGGCGAGTAAACTGCACACGCCTTCTCTCATGGCATCAGACACGTGCAGTCGCCTCTCTGAAACGTGAGTCTTAGGGATTGCATTCAGCTTCCACTCCCCTCCAGGCAGCCTTAATGGCACCTGCCTATTAGGCTCCTCGACCTCAATCCGGACCCTGTAACAGAGAGGGAGGAGAAAGGGGCAGTGGCTCAAAACAGATTTAGTTGTCTTGGTAATGCCTCTTCCAGGACAGATCCATAGAATTGATTGCAAAATAATATTTGTTTTCAAGGACAAACTTCATTTTATAAAAATATCTGAACAACACAAAACATTGCATTTAGTTCTGAAATTTAGGCAGTTGATCCATCAAAAATGTTTCAGTATTTAATCATTTTGTCATAAACAATCTTAACCTCAAAGAAGAATTGTTTCCTCAATGCGCTTTGTGAGCAACTTGGTCTAATTAACAGAATGGGGGAAGGAGGAAATCTTAAGATGAAACAATCATTATGGCTTAATTGAAGTACATCATTCAAGACCTCAGATGCTAACCTTATATAATCCTGGGGAATAAATACATTTTATAGATTTGCTAATTTGTGTTTATAAAATATGCTTGTCCTGAAAGTAAAAACAATTACTATAACTGAAGGCTGTGATTTGTTGCTCTTTTTGCCAGTTTAGATGCATACAGCTATAAAGGCTTTGTACATCTGTTTACTGGTTTGTTATTGTGCTGTTTGCTGTATAATTACAAGCTGTTAAATCCAAAAGAGCTTCTTGAGCTTACACAGAAAAGTGTTCAAAAGCTTGAAATGATCTCTTTTACCACTACTACATGTGAAATTACAATAAGCAGCATAATTCTCAGTGAATTTTCACATTATCCTTCTTGCATCCAAGCAGCAGACCTATAAACATGAGAGAGAAGAGGGAAAGGGGATCAGGTAACATAGGGAAAGTGTAAACATTATACATTCTCCAGGCAAGAAGCTTCAATCAGAAGAAAAGTCAGATAAAGATAGTTTGGGATAGATGGACAGTGGAAGAAGACAAAGAGCAATTCTAGAAGGATACAGGCTATAAGTACATGTTTTAATAGTTGTTTGCACTAATTATCAGAATTAGAACACTGAAGAACAGACTTTTGCCATGTAACTTATATCCCAGTCTCAGTTTGTAAAGTATGTAGACTAGCTGAACTTACTGTAACTTTGCATAACTCAATTGTATATGCAAGTTTTTTTAATATAAAGTGAAAATTATTTTATTCTTGATACATTATTATCATAGTTTGAGCCTGCTTAGCCAGCAACAAAGCAATCACACTGATTCTTGTTCACTTCTACCTGTTCTGGTGGGATAAGGACCAGAAAATACAACAAAAGGCTCAAGGGTTGAGACAAAGGACAGTGAGAGCTTGTAACGAGTTAAGTTTGGTTTTCTCACGTTTGCCTCAACATTGTTTGTCCTAGGGTGTTTCCACACCTTTGTCCCAGGAAAGTAGCTGCTTATCTGCAAGACCATAAGGTCTGTGATTATAGCAGCTGATAACTAGACAAGGCCACAGGATGCAAGCTGGGGCTCACTGTGACAGTTTTACAAGTCTTTTGATGGAGGGAACCCTCATATATGACTGATGAAGCAGTTTAAAACAAAAAGAGCATGCAGCTTACCCTGGGACCTGTGCTGACACATGCAGCTTACTGTGGAGCCAGTGCTGACACTAGTCAAACATACTACAACCACAACAGCTGAATGAGGAACTGTGACCACATAGGATATTGGAAAAAGTATAAAACCCAAAAGTTAACAGGGAAGTTTGGAGCTCCTCCACTGATCAGAGCTCCCCTACCAAGCAAGGCCTTCAGGACCAGCAAGACATCTGGATCTGTAGTGGTAACTACCTCTGCTTTTGCTATCTCTTGTTTTTTTCTCTCCTTTTCTATATTTCTAACTTTTCCCCCTACAAATAAAACTCAAGTGCTTTTCCCAACCAGCTACTCAGTTCCTTCTTGGTTCCATTTGGAGGATCTATGAAAGAACCATCTCTTCTGCAAAAGTGGATTGAGACAGGGCTCACTCACCAGTTTTGGTCACAGGGAAATGACAGACTTGGAGGAAAAAATAAAAACAAACAAAAAACCCCAATTAAACTAAACCACCATCAATTTACAAATTTAATCAAAGCAGGACAGTGATAAATATAATGAGATCTTAAAACCACTTTCCACCTACCCCTCCCTTCTTTCCAAACCCAGTTCTGCATTCTACTTCCTCCTGCACAGCAATGAAGAGAGACAGGGAATGGCTGTTGCAGTCAGTCCAGGTCTGCTCCATGTTGTTTGTGCCACTCCTTCCTCTTCAGGGGGAGAAATCCTCACAGTCCTCCTCTGTGACATCACATCCCTCCCATGAGAGACAAGTACTTCACAAACTTCTACCAGTGTGGACCTCTTCTGTGGGTTGTGGATATCCCAGTGTGGACTACTTTAGCATGGGGTTCCCCATGGCCTGCATACAGGATTCTCTTCTACTATCTAGGTTTATGGTGGCTCACCCTGTCATTTGACTATGAACTAAAGGCGTATGACTATTCCAAAATGCCTCTTGCCCTCTTTCTTCACTGATCTCTGTGTTCTCATGGCTGTCTTTCTCCTGTCTCACTCCTCTCCTGAAGAAAAAGAACCTTCAAAAAAACTTGATCAACAGTGGTGTTGATTGGCTCAGGCTTGGCAAGAGACAGGTCCAACTTGGAGTCCCCTGTTAGCAAAATGCCAGCACAAATTTAACACAATTATATTCCTGTTATTTTGTTTAGACTCTTTTTACGCAATGTAGAACAACAAGAAGAATGGAAAAAAGAACAGAAGTCTAGGAGAAGTATAATGTCAAAAATTCCAAAATTAGTGGAATTTAAATTATTTAATATAATTTTGTGAACCAATCTGAATACTGTCAAATATTCTTCCTTTTTTTTTTTTTTTTTTTTTATTTTTCTCAGGTGATAGAAATTGAGTCAGTATAATGAGAACATCAGATTGGAGTTATGTTTACAGCATGCACAAACATGATGTTCTGAACATATTTTTTAAAAGCACTTTATGTCTCTAGCAGAACAAGTAAGTCTAAGGGAGAGAGCAGCCATCACAGCTCTAAGCATGTCAAGTGAATAATATTTTCAAAGCCAGTAAGGTAAATACAAGGTAAATTCTGATTATAATATTAGGCCTGGCTTAGTGGTTAAGTACTCCAGAAACCTTTAACAGCATTCAGTGAAACAAAAATCTATCCAAGTTGAAGCCTTCACTAAATTTATTTCTTTTTATACCCACCTCCACTTCAGCACTTCATTTATTCAAGCCAGACTCTACAGTTCCTCTCAATATTTCATTCTATTTCTGAGAATAGCATTCAATATAATGGAGAATCTGTTGAGAAATACTTGATTACAGGAAATCTCTGCAGGAGACTGAGTCCTCAAAATATGGGAATGTCACAGAGAACCCCAAGGGTTTGTTTACAAATTAGACTTGTCACTTTAAAATATGGCTTCTGACAATCCTTTTAAAAGCTGATGTCCAATTCACAGTTCCAATATAAACAGATGAAGAAATCTGGAAAAAATATTACTCAACTCAATCTTTTTCCAACATATCCCTGAAGTTGATTGTTTTGTTTTGTTTTGTTTTGTTTTGTTTTGTTTTGTTTTGTTTTGTTTTAAAAAAGGAATAACCTTTATGGCCTGTAATCACACATTTGTCAGGCTACACTGCAGACACAGAACACAATAACTTAATTTTGTGGGCCAAAGAGATTTTGATCTCTGCTGCTATAAAAACTAAACACTGTACTGGGACTTTAAAAAGAAGCAGTGAAGTTATGAAATACAGAAGATAAACTACATGAACTTGACATGGAGAATCAGAATGTAATCAGAGGTCACCATGTTTGGGTTTTTTTTTATTTGTTTGGGGTTTTTTGTGGGGGTTTTTTTGAGGTGTGGGATATTTTTAAAATGAAATGTTGAATAAAGTAAAACTAAATGGGAAATAAAAACATGCATTCGTATATCTGAAGAATTACATCTTTTGATCTCTAAATTTAAAATTTTTGTTAGACAACAAATTGAATTACATAAATTTATCTCCAGTAAAAGAGTAAGAACAAAATGTTTCAGTTCAGTTGAAATGATTTCACAATCTGAACTTAATTTTTTTTATTCATATGTATATAAAATACACTATTTTTTTCATGTAATTATAGATATTTATCTTTTTAAAATATGGAACTTCTTAAAAAACATATAAACAGTGTGTTCATATTTTGAAAATAATTTGTAGCAAAATTAGAAATATATGTATTTGCAATACAGTAATACTGGACACAAATAGGCATACTGCCACATATACAAGTGAAGGCATTAGCAGAGAAAGAGGCTAGAATGAAGACATGTCCTCAGCCCAAATCTCTGTAAACACTGGCATCTCAATCCACTTCTGTGGAAGAGAGGGTTATTTTATGGATCCCCAAAAAACAATTAAGAAGGAACTGAGTTGGGGAAAGTACTTAAAATGTATTTCACTTACATGTGCAGGGGGGAAAGTTAGAAGTACAGAAAAGGAGGGGAAAGACAAGAGATAGCAAAAGCAGAGGTAGTTACCACTGAAGATCAAATGATGTCTAGGCAATCCTGAAGCCTGAGATTGGTGAGGGAGCTCCAAACTTGCCTGTTGCATTTGAGGTTTTATACCTTTCCTAGTCTCACAGTTCCTCATTCAGTTCCCATGATTATAGCATATTCAACTGGTCCCACAGTTAGTGGAGCACCTTTTTTGGCTGTAAATCACTGCATCAGTCATCTGTGAGGGTCCTCTCCATCAAAAGACCCATAAAACTGTCACAGTGAGCCCCTGCTTGCAATCCCAACACTCTTGAACATGGAATCTGGAGCCTTGTCTGGTTATCAGTTTCCATAATCACAGAGCTTGTGATCTTGCAGATAAACTGTATTCTTCCTGGGACAATGGTGTGAAAATACCTTGGGACAAACAATCTTGAGGCAAATTGGAAATTAGCAAATGTAATTCTTTACAACTGAGCTGAACCAACTGAAAAAAAAAAAAAAAACAAAACCAACCAAACAAAAAAATCCAAACAACACAATGATATTGAAAATACAATGTAGAGGAGAAACAAATTTGTGTCCTTTGTTGAGTTTGGATCTATTAACACATCATCGTCACTCATATTTCTTTTCTTAAATATTCTCTTTCACTGAATACAGAGACACACAGAGGATGTGTCTGAAAAAAAAATTTGTTACGAATTTTATTTAAGGAATAGGTTAATGAAATAAAAATTGTTCCTTCTTAGTTTCATATCAGAGTTGTGACTACAGTGGTATAATGCAGAGTCTGAATATATATAACACATATATATGACAGCAAACATAGGTATATACATGTTTAAATATTTATAAAATTGTATTAGATATTAAAAAAAAATTTTTGAACTGTATTCAAACCAATTTTTGCTACACATTTTGCAAGCCAAATATTATTTTCACCTTTACATAAAGATATCAGAAATTATCACAGTATCACAGTATCGCCAAGGTTGGAAGAGACCTCAAAGATCATTGAGTCCAACCTGTCACCACAGACCCCATGACTAGACCATGGCACCAAGTGCCATGTCCAATCCCCTCTTGACACATCCGGGGACAGTGACTCCACCACCTCCCTGGGCAGCCCATTCCAATGACAAATGACTCTCTCAGTGAAGAAGTTTCTCCTCACCTCGAGCCTAAACTTCCCTTGGTGCAGCTTGAGACTGTGTCCCCTTGTTCTGGTGCTGGTTGCTAGAGAGAAGAGACCAATCCCTTCCTGGCTACAACCACCCTTCAGGTAGTTGTAGAGAGCAATGAGGTCTCCCCTGAGCCTCCTCTTCTCCAGGCTAAACAATCCCAGCTCCCTCAGCCTCTCTTCATAAGGCCTGTGCTCAAGGCCTCTCACTAGCCTTGTTGCCCTTCTCTGGACTTGTTCAAGTGTCTCGATATCCTTCTTAAACTGAGGGGCCCAGAACTGGACACAGGACTGAAGGTGTGGCCTAACCAATGCAGAGTACAGGGGCACAATTACTTCCCTGCTCCTGCTGGCCAAGATGCCATTGGCCTTCTTGGCTGCCTGGGCACACAGCTGACTCACATTTAGGCACCTGTCAATCAGCACCCCCTCTCTGTTTGGGAGCTCTCCAGCCACTCTGACCCCAGCCTGTAGCTCTGCATGGGGTTGCTGTGGCCAAAGTGCAGACCCAGCACTTGGATTTGTTGAATACCATCATATTGGACTCTGCCCATCTGTCCAGTCGGTCAAGGTCCCTCTGCAGAGCCCTTCTGCCCTCTAACAGATCAACATCCACTCCCAACTTGGTGTCATCTGCAAATTTGCTGATGACTGTCTCAATCCCCTCATCCAGATCATCAGTGAAGATATTGAAGAGGATGGGGCCCAGCACTGATCCCTGGGGACACCACTGGTGACTGGCCTCCAGCTGGAGGTGGCACCATTCACCACCACTCTCTGGGCTCAGCCCTCCAGCCAGTTCCTAACCCAGCACAGAGTGTTGCTGTCCAAGCCATGAGCTGACTGCTTAGCCAGCAGTTTGCTGTGGGGGACGGTGTCAAAGGCCCTGCTGAAGTCCAGGTAGACCACATCCACAGGCCTCCCCACATCCACCAGGCGGGTCACCTGATCATAGAAGGAGATCAAGTTGGTCAGGCAGGACAGATACTGATCACAGTATCTAACAAGTGCACTCTTGATATTTCAACCACCAGTCCCTAAGAACTATGCAGAACAAAGTAGATAATGTTAACCTGTTTTACAGAAGTAGAAATGACAGTGTAATATAGAAGGAAGTGGTCCACCCATTTTCTTTACTTCAGGAACATACTTCTTCCGTGAGATCTAACGTCTAATGTATGGATGCAAATACTAGAATTTCATATATAAAATAAATGATGAAATAGTTTTTACAATAATTTAAAATCAATATAGGAAAAACAATCTATAGAACTTCAAATGTTTTCTTCATACATTATAAAAAAATCTTGATATTTCTAATTTATCATGGTGTAATTTTATATTTTTCATTCATTTCAATCTCATATTTTAAATACATGAATTCCTGTAAGAATGTAAACTTCATAATTAATTTTCTGGAAGCTGAGCTAATCATTGTCATTCATCTAAATTACCTTCCCCACATATAGCACTTTGGCTTCTCAGCGATTAAAAAAAAAACCAAATAGTTGTTCACTTTGATGTTTAATTACCAAAAGCAAAAAAAATTAATCATTGAAGTATTTTAAAGACATTTTCAAAGAAGTCACATTTTTCTTACAACACTTTCTTTGTTGAACTATTTTTAAGTTACATGTGATTAATAAAGATTCTAATTGTTAAATATCTCATGCCAAAGAATAATAACTGACAAACCTTTTATGTTTGCTTAAACAGTTTCCCACACCATCCTTCTGGAGAAACTGGCTACTCATGGCTAGGATGGATGCTTCAGTGGGTAACAAACTGGCTGAATGGCCAGGCCCAAAGTGCATTAGTGAATGGAGTTAGATCCAGTTGGTAGCAAGTCACTAGTGGTGCTCCCCAGAGCTCAGTATTTGGGTTAGTTCTCTTCAATATCTTTATCAATGACCCGTATGAGGGAATTTAGTAAATCTCCAAATGGTACTAAACTGTTTGGGACTGTTGATCTGCTTGAGGTTAGTAGGAAGGCTGTGCAGTGGGATCTGGAGCGGCTGGATCAATTGGCCAAGGTCTGTTGTACGAGGTTTAACAAAACCATGTATCAAGTTCTGCACTTCAGCCTCAAGCACAGGCAACATTACAGGCTGCGGGTAGAGTGACTGGAAAGACGCCCAGCAGAAAAGGACTTGGGGGTGCTGGTTGGCAGCTGTCTGGACATGATCCAGCAGCATGCTCTAGTGGCTAAAAAGGTCAACAGCATCCTGGCCAGTACCAGTGTGGCCAGCAGGAGTAGAGAATTTTGTGTGCCTTTACTCAGCACTTATGAGGCTGCTCCTTGAATACTCTGTTCAGCTTTGGGCCCCTTACTGTTGCAGCCACTGAAGGCAGCTGCTGTATATGTTCAGAGTTCCTTAGCTGACCAATTCCTTAGTACACTGTTGTGAGAGACTAAAGCTTGTCTCTCCTGGTGTGACTCAACAAAGATCAAATCACTTGCTGCTTGCCCAGACAATAGCTGGTGTGCATTGGGCAGAGCCACTGGAAGGACTCTTGGAAGGTGCAAAGATAACATTGCTCACGGGACTGCAGCTGGCCTACAACAATGGTCCAAGGGCCCAGCCATCACGCCTTCAGGACAAGATCATTTCCAGCCATCAGATACCTCAGGAAAGGACAATGGATTCCCTGATGTGTAAAGGGTGTGTGGGTAGGTAGATGGAGCAGGAAGAGGTGGAGGCCTCCTCCCCCCTCCATCCAGATGGCTGCCCAAACTCACCTGAGTACACAAAAAGATTTCCTGGGGAACGATACCTGGACACTTACCTAAGGATGATTTCCCAGAACGATATCCTGGGGAACAACACCTGGACACTTGCCTGAGGACTAAAAAACTGTATAAAAGACTGGAGCAACTACTGGCTTTGTTGAAGAAAAACGGAGAAGAAAACTGGAGAAGAAAAATGCAGCACCACACGCTGGAAACATCACGGGGCCAACACAACGGATCTTGGACTCTGTAAACCCTCTCTCTCTCTCTGTGCCCTAAGTTCCGGCTGCTGCAACTCATGGAGCTGAAGAAGCTGCCCAGAGGACCTCATCCCTTCTACAGCCAAAGCCTCAGCACCCTTCCTCTACAGACCTGACATCTCCTGCAGTACCGTTTACCTTTCCTCCACAGACTCAAACTGTCTTGGGGGTGGGTGAGGGGTGTGGTAATATAATTCCTTTCCTTTTCTCTCTTCTCTATTTTCTCTCTCTCCTCTTCTGATCCATCCACTTTATTTATGTCCATCCACTGTATTTATGTAATAAATAGTCTAGCTGTTGATATTTTGGCTTCGTTTGTGCCTCTAATTTCACAACACGGGAATATTCATTAAAAACCTGAATCTCTTTCCCTCTCCGGATCAAGACCTTTACAACTGTGTAAAGTAAAATAATAACATTCCATGTGTGTCAAGAACTACATCCTCATGTTGGCACCCCTTGATTGGAACATGCTGCAGAAACCACCTCCTTGACATGCTGGCACTTCTCATTGGGAAAATATTTTAGCTTATATTTTACTGGTTAAGTGATTGATAACAAAGAGTATATAAACAGCCACTCTGAGCAACAGTTACTTCAGTTAGGGACTTAGGTTAGGGTCAGCTGGGGGGCGTTAGGGCTGCTGGGGACTTCTACTTCTATTAGGTTCGTACTTTTTCTGGATAAGTTTTTGGGTTAGGGATTCTGCTAGGGATATACTTGGGACTTCTACTTATGCTAGCTGCTTTGTCTATTAAGGGCTTCTGGGATTTATTCTGTAAGTGGAACTCTGATACTATGTAATGCTAGGGATTCTACAATGCTAAAATAAAGGATTTCTGGGAGGACTTCTGAGATTCTCTGCTCTGTGCATAACTGGAATCTCGTTGCTATATGGCAGCAGGGTTTGTGCCTTCATTTGTTACTCAATGGCTGAATCGGGGGAAGAACAACAAATGGCACCTGACATAGTCAGGAAGAACAACACCTGACTACAAGAAGAACATGAGGAGTAACTGAGGGAGCTGGGGCTGTTTAGTGTGGAGAAGAGGAGGCTGAGGGGAGAACTCATTGCTCTCTACAACTACCTGAAAGGAGGTTGTAGTGAGGTGGGGGTTAATCTCTTCTATCAGATGATAGTATCAGAGGAAGTGACCTGAAATTGTTGCAGGGAAGGCTTAGATTATACATTTGGAAAAATTTATTTACTGAAATAGTAGTCAAGCATTAGAATATGTTAGCCAGGGAGGTGGTGGGGTTGCAGTCCCTGGAGGTGTTCAAGAGATGTGTAGACATGACACTTCAAGACATGATTTAATGGCCTATGTCATATTAGATTGATGGTTGGACCCAATGATCTTAGAGGTCTTTTCCAACTGAAGCTATTCTATGATTCTGTCTAGTGGCAGTCTTTCACTATGTACTGGTTTCTCATGAAGGAATATGACTGGAGAAATTTTTATGTGCTGCTATCATATTATAACAGCAGTGAATAAATCTCTTTGGATATGACCCCAAAGGCAACAACCCACTAGTGGTTTTATATCCAAATTGCATACAGGGAAAAAAAATGTACACAAACCAGCAAAAAATCAGAACTTTGTCCATGTACAATTAATATTAATTTCTTTGTCTATATGATGCTGAATGAACAGACATTCTTTTGGGAAAGGCATATGGTACCTTGTCTTTGAGAACATTATAATGAAAGCATTCAAGGTTATCACATAAAAATCTTTCCTCCTATTCATTACTCCTAATTTTCAACCTAAATAGCTAGAGAAGTTGGTTGAGTTGGTTCATCATTTCTTACAGCTGCTGGATACTTCAGGGGGATGCGGGAAGTGCATATTCCCATGTTTGGCAATTTTGTAAGCCTCTTTTTAGACTATGTATTTTGTCATTCTGTCAATATTTCCCTAAAGAACACAAGTTAAATGTAAAAAATGGTGCTCCCTAAGATAAGTTTTATCATAGCAAGAAAGGGAATGGAATTTTATAAGTCAAATAAAGTAACTGTTTTGTAATACCACTTACTAAGCTGAATCTTCATTAGGTGTGAGTAGATTGACTATCTGCTTAACCTAGTGGCTGAACTGAAGGAGGAAGTTGCTAGACTTAGAAATGTAAGGGAGTGTAAAGGGGAGTTGAACTTGAGTAACCAGGCTCTGCAAGCTCCCCTAGCAGAGGCTGGTTACCCAAAAAGCAGTGGGGAATAGAAACAGGTCGCTCTTAAAAGACGTAAAGTAAAACCTCCCTGCCTCCCCTCACCTTCCCCACTGCCTTTAGAAAACAAGTAAGGGGAACTGGAAGTTGAGGGTGAGGTGATTCTGATGCCAGACACACACCATCTGAGGTGTTGCCTAAGGCAAAACAGCCTTCCCCAAGCATCAGGACTTGCTCCCTCAAAAAAAAAAAAGAGGAAGGCAATTGTTATTGGTGATTCCCTCCCGAGGGGAACACAGGGCCCCATATGTCAGCCGCATGCTTCTCACAGGGAAGTTTGCTGCCTCCCTGGAGCCCAGGACAGGGATGTTAACAGGAGGCTGCCTAGTCTGGTGCAGCTCTCTTATTACTATCCCTAATAATTATGCAGTTAGGGAATGATGATGTTGCAACCAGAACTCCCAGGACTATCAAAAATTACTTCAAGGCCCTGGGAGAACTGGTTGAGGGGTCAGGGGCACAAATAATTTTCTCATCAATACCATTAGTTGCAGGAGGGAATACCAGAAGGAACAGGTCAGCAGCTATAATCAACAAGTGGCTTAGAGGCTGGTGCTACCAAAAGAATGTTATGGGTTTGGATCTTGGAGAACTTTCTACTGCACCAGGTCAGCTGGTAACAGATGGAGTACATCTGTCCCAGAGGAGGGGAAAGATCATAGCGTATGAGAATGGCCTATCCCCCAAAGGGAAAAAGATTCTAAGGAGGGAGTTGGCAGGTCTCATTGACAGGGCTTTAAAGTAGATTCAAAGGGGAAAAGGGCTGAAACCAGTCCCCCCAGGCAGGAGTCTGGGGGTGGTAAGCCGGAGTCAGAGGTGAAACCAGCAGCCCAGCTGAAGTGCATGTACACTAATGTACGAAGTATGGGCAGCAGGAAAGTTATGATGTAGTTGCCATCACAGAGACGTGGTGGGATGACTCACGTGACTGGAGCACTGTAATTGACAGCTACAGGCTCTTCAGGAGAGACAGGCAAGGAAGAAGGGGTGGAGGGGTGGCCCTGTACATCTCTATGGCACTAGATGCCATAGAACTAGAGATCAGGGATGATCGGGTTGAGTGCCTGTGGGTGAAAATTAAGAGGGAAGACCAGCAGGGCAGACATCCTGGTTGGAGTCTGTTATAGACCACCCAACCAGGAGGAAGAAGTTGATGAATTATTCTATAGGCAGCTAGAGGCTGTCACAAGATCACCAGATCTTGTTCTCATGGGCAATTTCAACCTGCCTGATATCTGCTGGGAACTCAACACAGCAGAGAGGAGGCAGTCTAGGAGGATCTTAGAGTGTATGGAGTATAGCTTCTTATCCCAGCTGCTGTGTGAGCATTCCAGGGGAAAGGCTCTGATCAACCACCTTTTCACAAATAGGGAAGGGCTGGTGGGTGATGTGGTGGCTGGAGGCTGTCTAGGGTCCAGCAACCACAAAATAAATGAATTTTCAATATGCACTCAATCTAAGAGGGGCAGCAAGAAGACCTCCACTCTGGACTTCTGGAAAGCAGACTTCAGGTTACTCAAGGAACTAACTAACTCAGAAGGCTCCTTGGGAAACAGCTCTTAAAAACAAAGGGGTCCAGAAGGGCTGAACCTGCTTCAAGATAGAACTCTTGAAGGCGCAGGAACAGGCTCTGCCAATGTGCTGGAAGATGAGCTGCCGGGGCAGATGGCCAGCCTGGTTGGGCAATGAGCTTCTAAAGGAATTAAGGGAACAGGGTGTGTCATCTTTGGAAGAAAGGTGAGGTAACCCACAGAATGTTTAAGGAGGTTGCTAGGTCATGCAGGAAAAAAATTAGGGAGACAAAAGCACATTTAGAGCTTAGACTGGCCTCTGCTGTGAAGGACAACAAAAAATCCTTCTATAAATATATTGCTAGCAAGAGGAGGGGCAAGGACAACCTCCACTCCTTAGTGGACACAGATGGAAACATGGTAGTAAATGATGAGGAAAAGGCAGAGGTACTTAATACCTTCTTTGCCTCAAATTTTAATAGCAGGATACGTTGTCTTCCAGACAATTGGCCTCCTGATATGGCAGATGGAGGCAGGGAGCAGTATAGTTCCCCTGTGATCCAGGAGGAAGTAGTTAGAGATCTCCTTAGATGCTTGGATCCCCACAAGTCTATGGGACTGGATGGGATCCATCCTAGGGTACTGAGAGAGCTGGCAAATGAGCTGGCCAGGCTGCTCTCCATCATTTTTCAACAGTCCTGGCTCAATGGAGAGGTCTCAGATGATTGGAAGCTGGCCAATGTGATGCCCATCCATAAGAAGGGCCAGAAGGAGGAACCAGGGAATGACAGACCTGTCAGCCTGACCGCAGTGCCAGGC